>JAKTXQ010000042.1:3396-25330 GCA_030582995.1 Candida maltosa
ACACGGTATTCAATCTTGGTTGGAGCAGCACCTTCTTCCTTAGCTGGTTCTTCAACAGAAACTCTCTTTTCACCGTAGACAGATTCACCAGGAGCGATGTTTCTGGTAACTAACAAATCTTCTTTACCTCTGGCAATGAAAACACCAGCGTGTCTATGTGGTTCAATGACAACTTTAGCACCTCCTCTGGCACCTCCTCTAGCACCACCACGGCCACCTCTGGCACCACCTCTGGCACCTCCTCTTGATCCACCTCTGGATCCTCCTCTAGCACCACCTCTGGCACCACCTCTGAATCCACCTCTAGATCCACCTCTAGCACCGCCTCTGGCGCCACCACGGCCACCACCTCTTGGTCCGCCTCTACCTCTTGGAGCTCCGAATGCCATTATGAATGATTATATATATATGAAATGTAGTAGTTGTAGTTATAAAACAAAGATAACTTTGATTGTTGAAAAAAAAAAAAAATGAAAAGAAGAGATGGGACAAATGTGAAGAGAAAATTTTTTTTTTGGTTGTTCGCCCTTCTTGATCATTGAAAAATTCTGGTTAGTATGGATGTTTGGATGTTGTCACGTGATACGTTTTTTTAATGAACTTATGGATAAATGTTCGATAAACATGACATAATTGATAACAAATGGCGATGATGGTAGTTTATATGGATTATAGTAATGAAGGAAAAGGTTTCCTTCTAGTTAGATTTTGGAAAAATGTTGATTTCCAAGTGTTGTAGGCGATTAAAGCTGAAATTAAATCGCTCAAATGACATTTCGTTTGACTGTACCATCAGTTTTCATTAAAATTTCAATTAAAAACATTCATATACAATCTATAAGTAGTATCATTTGATGGATACCATATAATCAGGTAGTTGCTTAACAACTTTGTATGGAAATCGTTCATTAATTGTAATACTAGAGATGCTCATCGTGCGGCTCACTAAAGTCACGTGAACTTTTTGTGGGGGGAGATAAAAAGCTATAAATATCGAGTCAATTTTAAAAATAACTTTATTTTTTCTTCTAGAAAGGTAATTATAAATCATGCATGTTATTTTATATACGATGGGATAAATGAACTGGGTATATTTACGAATATATGTTAGATTTTCAATTAATCAAGCTGATTATTGTCTGAAATTGGACTACGTGGATGATTCAGTGAATTCGTAACAAAATAGTATCAATCGACGATTAAATTCAAGCATAAGAGTGGTTCAGGTTATATTCACAAGTATGGCTGTCGATTAATAACATTAGGCATAAATGATTTCCGTATAGTTTAAATGTCACCGGAACTACAAGAACCATTTCCAACTATTTGAAAGAGTTATCATTTGATGTATCTACTCACATATACTCCAATCACACTTTTTGTTCTCTTCTATTTGATGTTGGTTTGCAACTCTTTAATTGACAAAGTCGTGCACACGCGCACAAATATCTCAGGTAGAAAAAAAACAGTGAACGAGAAAATGATATCAAAGATTTTGCCACTTACTTGACCAACTTTCTATTATACAGCAACAACAACAATGGTACGTAACTTTATCAATTGGAACATAGGTGAACCACAATCATTGATTACTAACGCTTTCTTTTATGTATAGCCATTAAGAGTAGTACCAAACGAAGCCAAAGAATCATCTGTCAACACAACTAAATTCGGACAACCAGCCGAACATGCCCCAGGTTTACAAGATACTTTAAGAAGTCAAGAAGGACCATTGAATATCTCGTCGAAAATAAATAATCGTCATCCATTAGAATCACGAGTCACAAATTGGGAAAAGACCCAAGAAGAAACCAAAATGGAATCATATAGACGTATTTTCGGTGCTGGTGCACCAATTAAGAGAAGTATGGAGTTGGAAATTGTCGAATCTACTAGTTTCAAACCAAGTTTATTAGGAGGGGTTGACTCCATGCATAAAGATATTTTATTGAATAAAGATACTTCTGTTGATTGGGATGATGTTTATAAAGGTGGATTTGCCAGTGGTAACAATGTGTCTGATTTCCATAGTGAGATGGAAAAACAAATGGGTATTTGAAAAAAGAAGAAGAAGAATATAGGTTAATATAGATATATCGTTAACAACAACAAAGATACGTTTTGTGACTTCAATTAATTACTTGTAAATACTACATTTCCACAAAATATGATTGGGAAAGGGCAGACTTTTAAAAACAAAAAAAAAATTTTTTGGTTGAGAATCCACGTCCCTAATTTTTTTTTCTTCTTCTCTAATTCCATTGTTGCGGGTTTGTAGACAGGAATGAATGAACTGAATGAAGAAGAAAAAATTTTTTTTTTTTTTCAAAACTGGGAAAACAAAAAACATTCAATTTTTGAAAATAGTTTTATCCAATAAAACCTCCATTTCAAAAGAAGAACTCAAATCCTTTCAAAAAAGTCTAAAATTTTTTTATTTAAACAATGTACTCAAGATCTCGTAAATCACAAGAAATTCCTAATAATGGGAATATCGATGATAATTCATCTTTTAGCCAACATTATTCTCATAGTAGTAATAATAATAATCATCACCATCATCATCATCACCACCATCAGAATCACCTGCACCACCACAGCAACCAACATCAACAACAACAACAACATCAACAAACTCCTCATACGAATACTATCCCTGCAAATAAAGATGGCAAACAGTATACTATGAATGAAGTTTTCCAAGTATGGTACGACAACAAAGATCAAATTTTGAACAGTAATGTACCATTGAATGGCGATGAAAGCTATAAGTTATCCCAACCGGAACCTATTTATCATTTGGATTTACAAGGAAATTTCCACCACGATGAGAATTTATCTAAGGAAACCACCAAAGAAGTGACTGATTCATTGGAGAAGCTTTCCATTAGTGGTAAGAAAGACTCTGATCTTGATACTACTATTGGAAGTGCTCCTACTGCGACATCGTCAATTGGAACTGGGGTCGGAGGAAATGTTTCTGACGTTGGGAATACCACATTAGCATCAACCACCACGGGGGCACCACTTCCACCAGGAATGGTTTCATTACCTAAAGATCTTGGAGGGCTTGAAAGTAGATTTAGACCACTTGTCACTTCTGACAAGATTGAGTGGTACTATATCGATCCTTCAGGTAATGAACAAGGTCCATTCGTAGGGGATATGATGCAAGAATGGTTAGCCGGAGGATATTTGAATCTTGATTTGAAAATCCGAAGAAAAGAGGAAGGGTCTTTCAAGACATTGAGAGATTTATGTGAGGAGTTACTGAACTATGTAACTCCTTTCAAGATCCCCTTACCGGATTTAACCAGTGTTCCTACCGGTGGTCTTGGTGGTGGAAGTCAATTTTTCCCCAATGATTTGCTGCTGGCCACCACGAACACCACGACGACGACCACCAACAACAACAATAACCATGCCACCAGTGGAAACTATCCACCATTCCAATCCAGTTTATTATCATCATTGGGTAATGTTTCCCAAAGTAATATATCCCAAGGTGGCGGAGGACATAGTTTGTCACAATCCAATTTGTTCACCAATGATTATATGAACCCAGATCCATTTTCCACCAATGCATTACCTCAAAGTACCGCCAATCAAGGATTCAACAGTTCTACTTTCGGTATTGACACTTTCAGTCAACAACCAACCACCACCTCAGCTGCTGCAACTGCAAGTAGCAGTGTTGGAATGGACTCGTTTAATCAAAATTTGGGGTTCCCATCCATGCCATCTATTCTACAACAACAAATCCACCAACAGCAACAACCTAGTTTATCTAGAGTTAACAGTGGTTGGGGTATGGATTCAACTTCCTCCATTTTACAACCAGGAAGTAACCCACAAACTCCAATCGGTGGCGGTCACGTTTCATTAAGTTCCCAAATCAGTCAACCAGCACCAATTTCCCCATGGTTACCATCTGCAGTTACTCAATCTCATTCAAGAGTTAACTCTCCTTTTACATCTACCACTAATTTGAGTTTGGGTACTCAAGAACCATTAAACGTTCAACCAGAAACCAATGTTCCTCAACAAGAAGACCCTGTTTTTGAACAAATTCAAAATTCTGTTGTCACTGATTTTTTGAATGACGAAGAACCAAAACAAGTTGAACAACAACAACAACAACAACCACAAGTTCAACAACAGCAACAACCAGTTCAGAAACAACCTCAACAACAAACCGTTGTTGAAGAAGTTAAACCAGTTGTTAGAAAAGAAGTTGAAGAACCAAAAGAAGCTGAAATTGAACCAATCAAACCAGTTGAATTGAAACCATCTCAAACTGCTCCAGCTCCAGTTTTGGCACCATGGGCATCTGCCACCACCAACGCCACTGGTACTTCTTCATCTGATTCTAATGCTGCTTCTAAAACTGGTTCCAAAAAACCAGCATTAACCTTAAAAGAAATCCAAAAACTCGAAGCTGAAAAAGTCGCTGAACAAAAGAGAATTGAAGCACAAATTAAAAGCGAACAAGCAGCTAGAGCCTGGGCTAATGCTGCTGCCGCTGAAAAAGCTGCCAAATTGGAAAAAGCCGCTCCAGCATTACCATCCACTTGGGGGTCTACTCCAACTGTTCCAGTCACTAAAACTTTAGCTGAAATCCAAAAAGAAGAAGCTGAACGTGCCAGAGCCAAACAAGCTGCTGCCGCTGCTGCTGCTAATAAATTAAACACTAATGGATTATCCAACACTCCATCATTTGCTAGTGCTCTTGCCAATTCTGTTCCTAAAGATGATGGACCAGCCTGGACCACTGTTTCCAGTAAAAAACCATTAGCACCAGCTATGAAAAAAGCTGCTTCTGCAACCACCATTTCCACATCTACACCTGCATCTAAAACTACTCCACAATTATTACGTTCCGTTTCTGCTAACAAACAAAACACCACCACTGTCAATGCTCAAGCCATCAGAGAAGATTTCTTAGTTTGGGCCAGATCAAACATGACTAGTTTGTATCCTACTGTTTCTAAAGAAGATTTATTGGATATCTTTATCACTTTACCTCCTAATTCTGCTGATTCTGCATCGTTGATTGCTGAAACTATCTATAGTTCTTCCGCTACCATGGATGGTAGAAGATTCGCTCAAGAATTCTTAAAGAGAAGACAAAAGGTTGATCAACAGATTGGCGGTGGTGATCATGTCTCTTGGTCCGCTGCGATTATTTCTTCTGCTGATAAAATCCAAACTGTCGATGAAGATGGCTGGAGTACCAGTTTCAAATCTAAAAAGAAAAACAACAAGAGAAATTAGGTCTTGAGTATTTGTTTTGTATATATGTAAGTAAGTAATTGTTTCAACGAATAAAAAATAATAATAATTGGAAAAAATATATTAATAATAGTAGTTTGGTTAACGATATATTATATATACTTCTATTTATTTACTTAATATCTCGCTAACCATTTGGAGATTTTCCTGTGGGATCATAATGACCCCTGATTTCGCCATGGAGAAATAATACAACTCCACCAAGTTTTGATCTTTACCGGTGATTAACTTACTTGCCAACCCGGCAACAATACCTGTTGAATCCAATGGCAATTTGGAAAAATCTATAGTGATTGGAATAATTACATCTTGAACTGATCCCATGATAAATTTGGAATCAAACCCTAGTGTGTTTCTCTTTTTGGAAGATTTAGGTAGAATCAATGATACTTCATTAAAGTAAGTTCTTGTAATGGAAAAATATTTCGGTATCGATTCTGTCGATGATAAAATCTTAGCTGATTTAAGTATGGTATTATTAACTTCCCCTGGTCTTGAACCCGTCAATAGTAACTTGACGTGTTTGTTAATTAATGGATGGATATTTGACTCCTTAAATAGTTTAAACGTTTCTGCTTCTAAATTTTTCGATCCCACCACAAAATCCAACTCCGGATTATCATCAATCATAGGTGACAACATCCCATCACCAGTCGCCACAGGTAAATATGTTTTAGAAATATCCAGAAACTGGAAATTCTTCTTCATCAAAATATTAACCACCTTCTTCTTCAACACATACGGGATCAACACAATATCATTAAAATGACTAGATATGAAAAACAAAGAAATATTATTCTCACTCAATGGCTTAGTCAACTCTAAAATCCGTAACGAGTTATCGCCGCTATCCACACAATCCACAAACAAACTCAAATATCTATCCGGTAACAACTCCACATCGGTATAATTCAACTGTTTGCAAATATCAATTGGTTGTTGGAAATATTGCTTCATTAATTTCTGTGAACAGATGATTGTGCATTCATCAGGTGTCATAGCTATATGGAAGAAATAATCTTCTTCTTCATCATACTCTTCTTCATCGTCGTCGCTCTTCCCCCCATTTTCGTAATCATTTGGGAATACTAGACTCCCATTATCACAGGTGGTATAAAAGGAATAACCACCTGTTGCTGGAGGTGGGGGTACTTTACTTGAATTATCCACAGATTTTCGATGTGATGGACCATCATGATCTGAGAAAGATGAGGTGGTGGATGATGAATATTCGTCTATATTGTTACTGTCATCATCATCATCGTCATTTATTTTTTGAAGGTTGGAATCAATTGATTTATATAGTAGTTGTAAAATAGAACTTATAAAGATCCAATATTTATCTCTTGAAATAGATAGGATTGATAGTTTTGTAGGATTAAGATGAACTTGAGTACTCATTTTATGGTAAGAAGGAAGGGAAGGGAAGGGAAAGTGTGTTTTATGAAAGTAGAAAAAGGGAAGTTTGAAATAAATAAATAAATAGAATAAAATAAAAATCAATAATTTTTTTTTATGGAAAGAATAAAAATGGAATTTTTTTGTTTGGTTTTATATATAAGTTCGGATTTAAAATAATAAAATATTTTCTTTCCGTTTTTTTTTTTTTTTTTTAAACAATGAATAATTTAGAGGGGATAGATGAAGAATACAAAAAGGAGAAATAATGAAACAAAGACAAGAAACTAAAAGTAAAGCGGGAGAGGGGATCTTGAACAGAAAACAAAGAAGAATCAAAACCAATTATTTATATAATGAAACCACAATTGCATTACTTTTGAAAGGTTAGTTACTTATTGCTCCTAAACATTAAGATTTTCATTATTGTGGGGAGAGGAGGTTTAGAGAATTTTTTTTCTTCTTCTATCCCCGTAATTATGGTGTCACGTGATACACTGTACTATTTCAGGGATATTTCTATTATTAACCCTGAAATTCTTGAAAAATTTTATACATATCGACTGTGGTTGTTGTCACATCAACTTCACCTCATTGACAATCAAACCATTTATTATTATTATTATCACACATCCCTGTTCCATTCCATTACTTTGCCTTCACGTTCTTGTTGAATTGACAATTTTCGCATTGTTTTTATCTCAAACCGAAGAATAACCCAACTTACATCAACCTTAATTATAAATTGACAATTATGGAAGGTAACGGAGAGAGATATTCAAACACATTAATACATATAAACATTCCCTAGATAAGACCCCCAAAATATTATTTTACATATCTATCTTATCCTATACATCTCCTAAATGTTGTCTTTCATAAAACGTTTCATATAATTCAATAGCTTCTTTTTGAGATTCAATAGCACTTTCAATAAATATCTCCACACTATTTCTGAAATCATCAATTCTTTCATATTCAAAATTTTCTAATTCTTGTTTTATAGTATCACTGATTTTATTAAAACTTTGTTCATATGATTGAGTTCTTTGTTTCAATTTATCGACTTCAAAATTCAATTGATTGATTTTGTCCACTTGTTGTTGCTTTCTAGCTAATTTATCCAATTGACTTTGTTTTTTATTCAATTCTTGACTGAAATTTTGGTATTGTTGATAAATGTTCAATCTCGTGTCAAATACGAAATTAATCGATCCAATGGTTCGAAGATACTCTTCAATCGTAAAACCTAATGTCAACTGATCTTGTAAATTGATTCGATCAATATTATCCTTAATTTTGGATTCCACTTCACTAAATGCACTCAACAAGTCACTGGTGACTTTGGATATTTCTAAACTTGACAACTCATCCATCGCGATAGATATTTCATCCAAAATAACAATCATATCCAATCGTTGTTGACCAATTAATTCAATTGTTTTATAGAATTGTTTTAAATTATATTCCAAATCATCAATATACTGTTTTTTCTGAATGAAATATTGATCAGGTTCAGTAACTTTCTGGTTCATGGAAAACAATGAACTCATAAATCCTCCAGTACTGGCAGTAGCTGCAACTGCTGCTGAAGTTACGTTCGGATCTTCTCGTCCATCAAGATATTCATTATTTTGTGATGATGCTCCGGAACCGGATAATCGTTCTCGTTCTTTTGCTTCATTTGCAAAATCCTCACTTGTTAAAAACAATACGAAATCCGGATCATTGCAAAAACAAGGACTATTGCTTATTTTGTTTAACATTTTCTCCAATGACAATCGTCTGTTTTCAATAAAAGATTCATTAAATCTTCCAATATATGTTTGTTTCGAAGGTGGAGGAGGAATAATTTTACCCGGGTGGTTATTTTGTAATTGGTGATAGATCCATCGGAAATCTTTATAACGTCTTGACACTTCAACCAGTTCAACTGATGGAAATTTTTTGGATTCCAAGTTTTTATTTTTGGTTTTGATGGAGTAAACGATATGCACGGTAGTAATATCACCCACCTTCATAGGATCACCTACTTCTATTTCCAATTTATTCAAGTTTGGATCGAATTCTGTGTTTTCCGGTTTCTTAGTAGTGCCTGTTGAAGTTGATTCTTGTTCTTCTACTTGTTGTTGTTGCTGTTGTTTTTGAGCTTGTGAATCATCTTTCTTTTTAATTTCGTAAAGAGGCGCATCCGCTTCTTTTGCAATAGTAGCAGCACTTGTTACTGGTTTATCGCTTGAGCCATTACTGTCATCTTGTGTTCCTGCACTTTCAACCGACCCAATACTTAAAGGTCCTAATGGGTTAGAACTACTTTCTTGTAAATGTTGGACATTAATTTTCGAACTAAATTTTCTCGGTCTTGAAGCTTTGAATTTAGTAGTCTTGAGATTGATTGGTCTAATAGGAGACTTGACTTCGGTTGTGTTTGATCTTTTATAATCACCGATTTTTATCGGAGACTCGCCATTATCGTGGAAAATTGAATCAGTAGACTTGAGCTTTTCCGGGGATTTTGCAATTGATGATTCCAAAATATCACTATCATCAACACCGCTAGTCAATTCCGATAAGAGTTGATTTGAATGTTCTTTTCTTTCTTCTTTTTCGATTTCTTTAACTTGTTCGTCAACCGCATTGTAAGTTGACAGCTGCGGTCCATTTCCTTCTTCTTGATCTTCTTCTTCTTCCTCCTCATCTTCATCTTCCGGTTCATTTTGAGGTTGATCATTGAATCCGAGTGGACTTGCGAATGGATCGTCTATGGCAAGGGAGTTGAATTGATTTGACAATGGCGAAATTATCGAATGGTGTAAATTTGACGTAGAGTTGGATATAGTATTATAGTCATCACGGTTATCATTAGGAGAAACAGCATCGTCCCAAACGGATGCAGTCAAATCATCGTTATCCATGGTTAGGTTTTGTTGAATTTAATGTAGTTTGAAGAAAAGATATTATTATTGGTGTCGAGAACAACAAAAGAAAAAAAAAACTGAATGCACGTAATTTTTTATGACCATTTTGCACTACCATACACACATTGATAGATTTTCAGTATCTGGCGAAACAATTATCAAGAACGAGTTACTGTTTAAACCAAGGTGTAGTTGACAGTCTTGAATTTCAAATCTACAATTGATTGATGTATAAATGTTACCAGACATAATATTATGGGGAAGCAAAAAAAATGTGTCACGTGAACCACACTAAGAAAAAAAAAGTATATCCTTTGCAACCATTTGTTTACATTTTCCATCAACGGCTGCCATCCCTTATTCTTCAAAATAAAAACTATAAATACCCCTTCAAAATTCTTTTTGAATTTTGTAAAAAAAAACCTATATCTTTTTCTTTTTACATCAACTTAACCATGAATCCAAAATTATCCATTTTATACTTCTTAGTCTTATTAACTCCTATTTTAGGTGCTTTACAGAACTTATTCTTATACGTCAAATCCAATAACCACTCAATCAACAACTGGTACTTGTACACCAATAAAGAAGGCAATGGTATTAACTATTTCTATTTGGCTGAACACAAGGCTCTGAAATTGACATACGACAACAAGAAAGATTACATCTATCAACAGGTCAATCCTCATACCAAGTACGACTTTCTCATTCGTAACAACATCTTGCAATTATCCATTTTTAATCCGTACAAAGTCACCATTAAGAGTAATGGTGAGTTGCAATTTAACGGTGCTAGTGACTTATACGCAGTTAAGAATATTAATGATCCGACAAAGTTTTCAAATAATAATTATGCGATTGTTTACTATAAGAATAAGAAAAATGTTCCAAAAGGGGCTATTCCTGTTGATATTTATGCTAAGTATGTTCAGTGAGTGCTGAACCGATGGTGGGTTTTGCTTATGAATTGGTAGGTATGCGATTTTTATTATTATTATTGTGTTTTGGTGTTGTATATGTTTTAGATGTTTTTTTTAATGTTTTGTGTTTCTCTTTGAAGTGTAAAAATATATATTCATACCTACTTTCGAAAACAAGATATGATGTTGTTTAAAAAAATATACTTGTAAATTAGTAAATTTATTTATATAAGTATATATATCCTAAAATCTATAATCTATAATCAAAATGACAAAAAAAAATATAATGACCGAAAATTAAAAAATACAAATTGAAAATATCCTTGTAAAAGCATTTCAATGATAAAAAGAACCCGAGAAAAGAAAGTAAAAATGACGAAAAATGAGTGAATTGAGATCACTTCTAGAAAAAAATAGATAAGATAGTAAACAAAACTACCGAGAAAGCGGAATACCCAACAACAGATCCAGAACCTTCATAGGTAGAAATTGCTGGACTGTAAGTGGCAGAACCTGAAGATGATGCAGATGAAAATTGTTGAACTAAGGTGGTAGATGGAGAATCAGTTGCATTGCTATTTCCTGAAGTTGCAGCAGTTGCTTGCTCTTCAGTATTATTAGTAGCAACAGTTTCATTGTTACCATTATTACCAGCACTTGAAGTATTAGAAGATTCGTTGTCACCATTGTTGTTTGTTTCTGTAGGTGGATCAACAGAAGCAGTGTTTGGTGAATCAGTGTTTGGTGAATCAGTGTTTGGAGAATCAGTGTTTGGAGAATCAGTGTTTGGAGAATCAGTGTTTGGAGAATCAGTAGCTGGAGAATCAGTGTTTGGAGAATCAGTAGCTGGAGAATCAGTGTTTGAAGTACCTGTTGAATCAGTAGCTGGAGTACCAGTTAAATCAGTGTTTGGTAAATCAGTACCTGGAACAACAGTAGTAATGGTAATCACAGTGCTGGTAGTAACAAGACCAGTGTTTGAAGAACCGGTACCTGGAACCACAGTAGTCAAGGTAACAACAGCAGTAGTAGTGACAACTCCGGTGTTTGGAGCATCAGTATCGTCAGTGTTTGATGATTCACTACTTGAAGAATCAGTACCTGGAACGACAGTAGTCAATGTGGAACTCATAGTAGAAGCAGTAGAAGCTTGTCCATCTGAAACGCCAGAACTTGATTTAATATCAGAAGCACTAGATCCAGATGAACCAGTTTGAGAAGCGACATCTGATTCAGTACCAGGAACAATTGTAGTTTCAGTAGTCAATTGAGTGGTAGTGGTAGTGAAACCGTTAGCACCAGAAGATTCAGTGGTTTGAGTATCACTAGATTGTGATGGTTGTTCAGCACTTGAAACACTGTTAGTTGGGATGACTTCAGAAGAAGCAGAAGAATCACTAGACACGGTAGATTCAGATGATTCACCAATCAAAGAACTAGTGGATTCAGCAACTGAAGTATCACTGTTTGCAGAACCAGTATAAGTTGTAGTTTCGGTAGTGATGTCTGTAACAGTTGTAACAAAAACACCGGAAGACGTGGTATCAACTTCAACAGAACTACTAGAAGCGACACAAGTTGGGCATGGAGCAGATGAAGATTCAACAGAAGTTTCTTCAACAGATGAGGATTCGACAGATGAGGATTCAATAGCTGATGAAGATTCAATAGCGGATGATGATTCAACAGATGATTCAATAGCAGAAGATTCAATAGCAGATGAAGAATCGGCGGATGATTCAATAGCAGATGATTCACTAGCGGAGGCGGATTCGACAGAAGATGACTCAACTGAAGAAGATTCAACAACAGAAGATTCAACAGATGAAGTTTCAACAGCAGAAGATTCAACAGCAGAAGATTCAACAGCAGAAGTTTCAACAGATGAGTATTCAACAGATGAAGAAGATTCAACAACAGAAGACTCAACAACAGAAGACTCAACAACAGAAGACTCAACAACAGAAGACTCAACAACAGAAGAAGAAGGTTCAACAGATGATTCAATAGCGGATGAGGATTCGACAACTGATGACTCAACAACAGAAGATGAAGGTTCAGAAGTCGATTCAATAGCAGAAGATTCAATAACTGAAGATGATTCAGCGGAGGATTCGACAACAGAAGATTCAATAATTGATGAGGATTCAACAGATGAAGATTCGATAACAGATGATGAAACTATATTCGAATCTGAACTTGATAAAATGCTAGATTCATAAGTTGAAGAAGCAGCTGGGAACTCTGAAATTTCATCTGAAGATGTCAAAATAACTTCAGAACTACTGGAAACATCAACGTAACTAGAGCTTGAAAGAGGAACAGTTGAGTTACCATATGGTGGACGAATTGATGAATAGACAAAAGTTGAAGAACTTAATGAAGATTCAATAGAAGGAACTTCAATTATGACAGTATCCGTACCGCCTGGACCATCAGTCACAGTGGTAGTAGAAGCATAACTTTCAGTCCAGTACTCAGTAGTAGTCACAGTTGGATTAGGTGGTTGCACAATGATAACGGAATCAGTGCCACCGTTGGTGTTGGTAACTGTTGTAGTGTATGGTTCAGACACGGAACCGATTTCAGTAGTAGTCACAGTTGGATTAGGTGGTTGAACAATGATAACTGAGTCAGTACCGCCATTAGTGTTGGTGACAGTAGTAGTGTATGGTTCAGAAACGGAACCGTACTCAGTAGTAGTCACAGTTGGATTTGGTGGTTGCACAATGATAACAGAATCAGTACCACCGTTAGTGTTGGTAACTGTTGTAGTGTATGGTTCAGAAACAGATCCGATTTCGGTGGTTGTAACAGTTGGATTAGGTGGTTGAACAATGATAACTGAGTCAGTACCACCGTTAGTGTTGGTGACAGTGGTTGTGTATGGTTCAGAAACAGATCCAATTTCGGTGGTTGTAACAGTTGGATTAGGTGGTTGAACAATGATAACGGAATCGGTACCACCGTTGGTGTTGGTAACAGTAGTTGTGTAAGGTTCAGAAACAGAGCCAACTTCGGTAGTGGTGACTGTTGGGTTTGGTGGTTGCACAATGATGACAGAATCGGTACCACCGTTGGTGTTGGTGATTGTAGTGGTGTATGGTTCGGTGACTGAACCAATTTCGGTGGTTGTGACAGTTGGATTTGGTGGGTTGATAATTATAACAGAGTCAGTTCCACCTGGAGTGTTGGTCACAGTAGTGGTGGTAACTTCGGTGACTGAGCCGATTTCGGTGGTTGTGACAGTTGGATTTGGTGGATTAATCACGATGACAGAGTCAGTTCCACCTGGTGTGTTTGTAACAGTGGTAGTGGTGACTTCGGTGACGGATCCAATTTCAGTGGTTGTGACAGTTGGATTTGGTGGGTTGATGACAATCACGGAATCTGTTCCACCTGGAGTATTTGTAACAGTAGTGGTAGTAACTTCAGTGACAGTTCCAATTTCAGTTGTGGTAACTGTAGGATTTGGTGGGTTGATGACAATCACAGAGTCAGTACCGCCTGGAGTGTTGGTAACAGTGGTAGTGGTGACTTCGGTGACGGATCCGATTTCGGTGGTTGTGACAGTTGGATTTGGTGGGTTGATAATTATAACAGAGTCAGTTCCACCTGGAGTATTAGTCACAGTGGTAGTAGTAACAGCAGTAACAGAACCATACTCAGTAGTGGAGACAGTTGGGTTAGGTGGATTAATTATAATCACCGAATCAGTACCGCCATGTGGATTAGTAACTGTAGTGGTAGTTGGAGCAGTGACAGTTCCAATTTCAGTAGTAGTAACAGTTGGATTTGGTGTTGGAATTTCAACAATAACTGTATCGACTGAATCCGATGCCGCGGTCACTGTTGTTGTGGTCGTGCCCGAACCAGTCCAATATGTTGTAACTGTGGTGGTCGTGTGATATGGCGTATCGACGATGACAGTCGCAGTGCCACCAACGGATCCAGAAATTGTTGTGTATGAAGTGGTAACACCAAGATAAGAACCAGTAATAGTAGTGGTTGGAATTGGGACAACAACTTCAATGGTTCTTGTCAGCGCGGTTGATTGGTATGGTAAAGTGGAAACACCAGTGGTAGTTTGGGTTGAATCTGTTCTAGTTGTGACAACAATAACTGCACCATTACCACCAGTACCAGAATTGACATATGGTGCCCACACTTTGGAAGAGGAAGTAGAAGTACTTCTGGAACCTTGACAGGTATAAGTGGCAGAATAATCAAGACGATAATTGGATGAAGTTGGAGCAGTAAGATAAACATCAAGATATGGACGGTAACCAGCAGGAACATTTTGGAAAGTAACGAAAGCTCTCTTGGCGGTACATTGAATTGTGAAAGAATAAGAATCTGCACTTGTTGGCATGTTCCAATCATTCAATTGTTGGGTAATAGCAGAATGAAGGGAGGAACAATCAATATTGGCTTGTGAGTTCGAAGCGGAAAAACCGAAACTACCAGATGAATAACCGTTTGGACAGTTTGGAGGGATAACTAAGGCTTGCTGTTTCCCAAGTGATGGGATTACCCTTTGGGAGGTAAGTAATCCGCTAGATTCTTCGTTGGTATGAACGAAATTGGCCGTGGTAGAAAAAGCGTTATCACCGTCATAGAAAGTAACTGTGTTAGATCCTGCTTTGAAACATTGAGAATCAGTAGTATCAACGGACGAAGAACTTCCACCAATATTAAAGGCGATTGGAAAACTGATTGAACCGAAAGCTTGTGTGTTTGGTGTTAAAGCATTACTAACGCTACAGCTTAAGCTCGAGAAGGTAGTGAACTCTTCTCCAGAATTCAAACTACAAACGGCGTAGGTAATACCATCGGCTACCAAGTTTATTGTTGGGTCTGAAGTAGTAAATTTAAATGTGCATGGCATAATTAAATTGAAAGTGTCAGCAGGGCTGGCGTTTGCACCATTTAAGGACCAATTTATCACTGGAACCCAAGAAGGATATTGTGGACCTTGGTAGGGATAACTTGAAGCAGCAGGTTTCCATGTTAATGATTGGAAACTGTTGAAAACACCCGAAATTTCTTTGGCTGCGACTGTAGCAATAAATGCTAATAAAGGAAGTAAAAGTCCCAATAATTGCATCTTGATAATTGAGGTTGAAGACTTCTAAAAAGAGACTTCTAAAAAAATTACAAGAAATTACTTCTGAACGAATATCCACTTATTTATATGCGTCATCAGTTGAGTTGTATATCGTCTTCAACGAAAATATCATGTTCAACAAAAAAAAAGGTCCATATTAAAAAAGTAAATGTGCGCTCTTTCAGTCTTCGCGCAATAAAAGTTTGAACCGTTTTCTTAGAACATAATTTTTTTTTTATTTCTTTTTTTTTTCTTGACTATCTTTATTTATTTGGCAAATTGCCCTTTTAGAGGGATGGAGATTAAATTAGCAACTGTACGGTTTAAATTCGGATGGTCACAAAAATAGGAAAGAAATTACGTTATTGAAAGTGAATTTGATTAGAAATTCAATTTATCTTGAAATGAGTCTTTTTGCACACAAAAATATCAATTTTGTGACAGAAAAAAGTTTTTTCATTCTTCTTTTTCCGGTGTATTGTTCGTTTCTTTTTCTTTGAGCCTCCCATTTATTGTTTGAAAGACCCTCGAATGATGCTCGAAAGGCAGTGAGTTACGTGATATATATTGGAAAATGAAGGCATCAGATGACATTACGATTACACTGAGATTTTATCAGATTGTCGATACCAATCACTTGATGTTCATAACCAAGCTCATTTACCGAAAGATCTCGTTTGTTCAAACCATCAATTTTTATTTCTGGACATCTAAATTGATGACCGGAAAAGGGTGAAACACAAATCATCTCTCAAACCCGAGGGTCATTTTGTGATGTATAGAACTAGTTTCATGCATTACCAATTTCATAAAATTGATTGCGCTCGATTGTTTGGCTTTTTTTTCCTTAGACGTTTACCGTAACTCCGAAGCTTCTAAACAATGGAAACTGCCGAGAGTTTTTCCGTTCCATACTTTGTAGCGAGATGAGTTTTTCCATCACAATAAAACCTAAAACGAAAAAAAAAAAGAAAGAAAAAAAAAACTATCATGACATCTTTCAACAGGTGTTCTGCTTATCATTTAGTTTTTCTGAGTACTCTTTGATAAACAACATGGCCAAGCATGTGGTCTAATTATTATTTCAACATGCACTATAATTTTGTTGATAAAATAATATCTTTAAACTAGGGTTCATATTATGCTTGATTCATAACGTAATAGGAACAACAGGTACGCAAAACTAAATTTCCCAACCAAAAAAAAGCAATGATATTATTGGTGGACCAATGAATTTCCTACAATTATTTTGGTTTTTGTGGTTTTTGGAAGTAATTGGAGAACGAAAAAGAAAAACAAATACGCAGTGTCTATTTATTCAGTTTATTGTGTTTTTTTTTTTAGTTGGTGAAAAAAATTTCAGTCTAAGCCTCTACTAAAACTATCATACTCTTACGTAACAGCTTCTCCATACAACAGTACGTATGGGATATCATTGGTCTTAGTTCAATGCTTCACATCGTGGCTTAAGTGTATCCTCGATGAGTGAACTGTCTGTTTTTATATCCACTACTTGTTTCGCGACACATATGTTTTTGTAGATTTTGCACAAAGTACGTTTGTGTAATGGAATATAAATAGATCGTTCTACGAGCGTCACGCAAGCTAATAACAAAAGAAGTCTAAGTACACAAGAAACAATGCAGATACGTTAGTGGCCCAGAAGTCTCTCGTTGTTGAAGTAACACAAATTTCCGAGCATATGACTACGAACTTTTCTCTAATTGTGGAACGATATACGAGTGTGAAAAAATTCTGATGGTCGTCAAATAAAACAAGATCTGGGTTTCTAGCATATGCAAAGCACTGTTCAAAGATTGTATAACTATTGACGAAGGGTTCGTTATGTCAATCAATACGTAAATCTATTAATACCTGTCAGATGGTTACCGTGGATACTATGTACATACATAAATAAATTAATACAGGGACAAGAAAAATGTGTTCTTTTTTTTCGCTTTTAGAAGTTTCTATTTTTATTTTAGTCTAATCCTATTGTTGAGCATATTTCAAAGACAAACACACTTATGTAATAACGCATTAGCTTCTTATTGGCGAAAAGACCCCAAATTATATTGTGGGACGTTTTTTTTCTTATTAAAATATATAAGTGGCCAATTAAACTTTAAATAAAGTTTAAGGTTTGGGGGTCTAGAACCTTATTTTTAGAAGTTTATTTTAGTGACGAAACTTTCACCATGTCTAAGAACTAGACAGCCAAGTCTTTGCAACAAACAATGTCTATTGTTTTTTCTGTTCGTATGTGCATCGTCTATTGAACAATGATAACGATTCTCAAAAGCTTTGTTTTTATTGGTGGTGTTTTTGATCAATATCGTTCTATACGCCAAGTCTAAAAACCAATCAATTAACGGTATGGAAGTGTTTTCATTGGATGAAGGAAACTTCTACAATTTTTTCTTTTTAGGTCAATCCAACCAATCAAAAGAATTGGTATATGATACTGAAATGTATCATGTTTATTCGTATTACATGGACTCATTCAAGTACTATTTTACGGATTTTTGCAATTATCGTATGTTTATTATCCTTTTAAAATTGAAATTGACTAAAATGGAAACTTGAAAATTTCAGATTCCAATGACTTATACCATATCCTGAGGCAAAGAACCTATAAAGATATCCATCACTTCGGAAAAACTCTTACCCTGAAATATTTTTTTCAAGTTTATTTCTTTTTCATTTTTTTTTCTTGATCCGGAATTACGTTTTTCTTGGCTCGGATTTCCTTCCCAAGTGGGTAATTAATTCCATGACGCATTTAATTTGTTAATTTAAGGAAAAAATAAGTGAATCAAAAAAAAGGGCGAAACTACGTCATTAGCATAAAGATGGAATTTTTGTTTGATTTTTTTTTTTTTCTTGATTTATTTTTGCTTTTTCTTTTCTACTCAAAAATGAAGCTTCTAATACTTTTGTTACCCTTATATGTTATTGCTGCGGTTTCAACTATTCAGTTGTACGTGAGATCAGATAACAATGAAATTGATGGACGTCCAATAAGTATCAAACTTGAACAGTACCCCGTTTATTCCATTTTTATTGGTGATGAGCCATCCTATTTCCTGTATGACGATGTTAACCATGTGATTTACTATGATAATAAAGTGAGATTCTTTTTAAATGTCGCTAATAACATTTTACAATTATCGCCAGATCCCCCTTTGCGTGTGGATATTTTGGAAGATGGTAAACTATTGGATGGTTATGGGGTTAAAAGTATTAAGGATTCCCAACTATACGGTGGATCCGATTATGGTATTTGGTACGGACAAAATCCACCAATTGATGCTTTACCATTATCTATTTATGCCTATCACTAATAATGCAGTTATGAAAAAAAATAATTATAATATTTGGTTCCGTTTTTTTTTTAATTCTAAGCCTATTATGTACGAAAATTTGTATGAAAATAAAAGCAAAAAAAAAAAATTTTTTTTTTATGAACATTATCATGATGAACGATTGATGTGAACCACGGAGGTGAAATTTCACTCCCTGCTTGAGAAGTGATGAACATTATTATGGGCAGCACATGGTTGATCACAAATCATTGTTGCCACATTCCATAATTTTTTTTCTAGAAACTAAAAATAGAAGTGAGATTTTTGACAGGTGTATAAAAAGAAAACAACCACATAATGTGGGGCGAAAACCACAATTATAATTAAGTATAATTGTAATTATACATAAAAGAAAAGTTGGCTCGGTATAACTTGCTTAAAAAAAAAAAAAGCTTGTGATCATGAAAGTATGTACCAGAAGGAAAAGCGTGGCAAATATGCTTTGCCGTTCCTGACCGACATAAGGACCACCCCCTTTTCTGTACTATTCACTTCTATTAATAATTTTTGACAAGGTAAACATTGGAAAAGTATGGGGAAAACTTTAAATGACGTAATAAAGAATGTGGAGAGACGATCTCATAACAGTTGTACAAAATCAAGAATATCAACAAACAAACTCAAGGACCAACATACAACTGACCAACTTAGGGAGGAGGTGAAATTACTTTCCACAGTCAAATCTATAATTAGAACCACATGGTCAGTAACGTCCCCCTTTTCTAGAATGCCAATATAAAAAGGGGACCAAATTCTATAATAACTCTTCCTTTTTTTTCCAATCAACAACAAAAATGAAATTCTCTACTTCAATTGCCGCTATTTTATCTTTAACTTCCACTGCTTTTGGTGCTTTAACTCAATACAGATTAGTTGCTGAATCTGAAAACAATGACATCGATGGTAAAGGTTTAACTTTCTTACATGGAGGTGCTGGAATCAACTATGCTTTCTTAAGTGATACTGGTGTTACTGTCACTTACGACGATGAAACCAAACTTTTGTATTACCCAGTCAGTCCTCAATTACAATTCAATTTCGGTGTTGAAGGTAACATTGTTCAATTTTCTGTCACTCCACCAGCTGCAGTTGAAATTGCTACTGATGGTACTGTTACTTTTACTGGTTCAGATTCCGTTCATGCTGCTAAAGATATTAACGATCCTTACCAATACTCCAAAGGTTCATTTGCAGTCATCACTGAAGACAAAGATGGTGCTATTCCATTTAAAATCAGTGCTATTAGAGCTGACATTCAAAACTAGGGTTTGAATTATCTATAGTTTATTCCAATATATCATGTTGCGAAATTCGCCCAATTGCAAAAATAATAAAATGTAAATCAAAATATTTTTCCTTTTTTTTTTTTTAATTGTTCGGGTCCGTGATCTATGTCCCGGGGTAGGTTCCCAATGTAGATTCATGTGCGGCGCAGAAAAAAGAATCTGACCTATTAAAATCAAGCATTTCGTAAGCTAATGAGAGAACAGAAAAAAACACCAATCAAATAATTTTTGATTTCATCGATTTGTTGTTCCCCCCAAAAAAATAGATCTTACAAAATCTGGAGTAGATAAACCACTGTAGACATCAATTGATATATATACCTAAGCCAATTGTAGAATAAAATATAATTGATGGTGTTCTCTTATTTTTTCGGTGTTTTTTTTCATTTAATTGTTTGGGGTCAGCCGATGTTCTCCGTCCTAAAAAACTGAAAAAAAAAAAAATTCTTCCCTCCATATGAGAACTAACCCACTAACCAATACTCTCCAGGAAAAAAAAAATTTCTCTCTATACATATTTTTTTTTCTTTTTTAACTCCAACATCTTTTCTTTTCAGCTCAACTGGTTTTCTCTACAGTATTGGAATTGATAAAAAAGAATAGCCTAGACTAAAGTCAAAACGAAAAAAAAAGAAGTATTGTTCAAACTAAGTCTAACGTTTCCATCTATTTATTCTTTATTTTTTTCATATTTCCCCCATCCATTTTTTCATTCAGAGTTTTCCACTTTTTATTTATTTATATTTACTGATTTAACATGTTGACTTCATTCCGTAATCAAGTTAGAAGTACAACAGCTAAGAGATTCTTCTCCTCCACAACTGTTAGATCCCAAGTCATTGGTTCCAACGTTAAAGGTCAAGATTTCAATGCTGCCAAATATATGAGCCAAAAATACCATGTCGTTGACCATGAGTATGATTGTGTTGTCGTCGGTGCCGGTGGTGCTGGTTTGAGAGCCGCTTTCGGTTTGGTTTCTGAAGGTTTCAAAACCGCCTGTGTTTCCAAATTGTTCCCAACCAGATCCCATACCGTCGCTGCTCAAGGTGGTATTAACGCTGCTTTGGGTAACATGCATAAAGATGACTGGCATTGGCATTTCTACGATACCGTCAAAGGTTCCGATTGGTTAGGTGATCAAGACGCTATTCATTACATGACTAAAGAAGCTCCAGCTTCCATTTACGAATTGGAACATTATGGTGTCCCATTCTCCAGAAATGAAGAAGGTAGAATCTACCAAAGAGCTTTTGGTGGTCAATCTAAAGAATTCGGTAAAGGTGGTCAAGCTTACAGAACCTGTGCTGTCGCCGATAGAACTGGTCACGCTTTATTGCACTCCTTATACGGTCAATCTTTGAGACACGACTGTCACTTCTTCATTGAATTCTTCGCCATGGACTTGATGATGAAAGATGGTGCTTGTATTGGTGTTGTCGCTTACAACGAAGAAGATGGTACTTTACACAGATTCTTCGCCAACAGAACTGTTATTGCCACTGGTGGGTATGGTAGAGCTTACTTCTCTTGTACTTCCGCTCACACCTGTACTGGTGATGGTTACGCTATGGTTTCCAGAGCTGGTTTGCCATTGGAAGATTTGGAATTCGTCCAATTTCATCCATCTGGTATCTATGGTTCCGGTTGT
>JAKTXQ010000042.1:25350-40487 GCA_030582995.1 Candida maltosa
TTCTTGGTTAACTCTGAAGGTGAAAGATTTATGGAAAGATATGCTCCATCTGCT
Source organism: Candida maltosa (assembly GCA_030582995.1). NCBI lineage: Eukaryota > Fungi > Ascomycota > Pichiomycetes > Serinales > Debaryomycetaceae > Candida > Candida maltosa. The sequence goes on from JAKTXQ010000042.1 coordinate 25,405, forward strand.
AAAGATTTGGCTTCCAGAGATGTTGTCTCCAGAGCCATTACCATGGAAATTAACGAAGGTAGAGGTGTTGGTCCAGAAAAAGATCACATGTTCTTGCAATTGAGTCATATTCCAGCTGCTGTCTTGAAAGAAAGATTACCAGGTATTTCTGAAACTGCCCACATTTTCGCCGGTGTTGATGTTACCAAAGAACCAATTCCAATCTTACCAACTGTCCATTATAATATGGGTGGTATCCCAACCAACTGGCAAGGGGAAGTTTTGAAGAAAGGTGCTGATGGTAAAGATGAAGTTGTCCCAGGTTTATTGGCTTGTGGTGAAGCTGCTTGTGCTTCCGTCCATGGTGCTAACAGATTGGGTGCTAACTCCTTGTTGGATTTGGTTGTTTTCGGTAGAGCTGTTGCCCACACCATTAAAGGTAACTTGCAACCAGGTACTCCAATCCCAGACCATCCAAAAGACATTGGTTATGAATCTATTGAAAACTTGGACAAACTCAGAAACGCTAACGGTTCTAAATCTACTGCTGACATTAGATTGGATATGCAAAAGACTATGCAAAAAGGTTGTGCTGTTTTCAGAGTTCAAGAAACTTTGGACCAATGTGTTGAACACATTAACGAAATTGACAAGACTTTTGAAGATGTTAAGACTACTGACCGTTCTATGATTTGGAACTCTGACTTGGTTGAAACTTTGGAATTACAAAACTTGTTGACCTGTGCCACTCAAACTGCCACTTCTGCCGCCGCTAGAAAAGAATCCAGAGGTGCTCATGCTCGTGATGATTACCCAGACAGAGACGATGTTAACTGGAGAAAACACACCTTGTCTTACCAAGACGGTTTTGGTGCTCCAGTTAGATTGGATTACAGAGATGTTATCAAGACTACCTTGGATGAAAACGATTGTCAACCAGTTCCTCCAGCCAAGAGAGTTTATTAAGCGGATGGATTTTATTTTTTGTAGATACATACGTATACATTTGATTGAAAGAATGAACTATTTTTGTTTTTCTTTGGTTTTTCATCATCATAACTATTCTCAAGACACCGCATATAATTTATTTAATTTGAATATATAAATATATTTTATTGAATGAGGTTTTTTTCGAGTAAAGTTTTTTTCATATTTTTATTTGTATGACGTCACACGCACATAAAGAGCAATTCTAGACACTCAATTCATTTTTCTATGGAACTCAATTTCCTTAAACAGACAAGAAAATGGGTCTCCAACGACAAAAAAAAAAATCATTCATTTGCTTCGCTTGCTTGCTTGTGTTGAGGATATACCGGAAATCGTATTTTACTAATTTATTATTCAAAATATGCATAGCAATTAACACAATTGACACCGACACATTTTATACCCCGAATTTGGAATATCGACTAATACCAAGAGAAAAACCCCTTTTTTTCTTCACTAAATGGAAGTTGTGGATATCCGGGAACGGTACAATTTTTTTTTTTTAGAAACAAAGGAAAAGTATAAATACGGCAAGAAATTTCCACGTTTGATTAGGGGTTTTCCATTTACCGATCCCCCAAATCGAATTATTATACATAACAACCAAACAAACAACCATGAGTAGTGATCAAGTTATTTCATACACCAATGCCAAATTAGGTCCATTACCAGCACAACCACCAAAATTACCAGATAACATCTTGGATGCATTTTCCCTTAAAGGTAAAGTCGCTTCCGTCACCGGTTCCTCAGGAGGAATCGGTTGGGCCGTTGCTGAAGGGTACGCACAAGCCGGTGCTGATGTCGCTATCTGGTACAATTCACATCCAGCAGACGATAAAGCCGAATATTTAGTCAAGAAATACGGTGTCAGATCAAAAGCCTACCATTGTAACGTCACTGATCCAAACCACGTCGAGGAAGTCATTCATCAAATCGAGAAGGATTTCGGTACCATTGATGTGTTTGTCGCCAATGCCGGGGTTGCGTGGACTGAAGGTCCAGAAATTGACGTTAAGGGGGTCGATAAATGGAAACAAGTCGTGGATGTTGATTTGAACAGTGTTTACTATTGTGCTCACGTCGTTGGTCCAATTTTCAGAAAACATGGTAAAGGTTCATTTATTTTCACTGCCAGTATGTCTGCTTCGATCGTCAATGTTCCACAATTGCAAGCTGCTTATAATGCAGCTAAAGCCGGGGTGAAACATTTATCGAAATCGTTGGCTGTTGAATGGGCTCCTTTTGCCAGAGTCAATTCTGTGTCTCCTGGTTATATCGCTACTCATCTTAGTGCTTTCGCTGAACCTGAAGTTAAGAATAAATGGTTGCAACTTACTCCATTGGGTAGAGAAGCCAATCCAAGAGAATTGGTTGGTGCTTATTTGTATTTGGCTTCTGATGCTTCTACATATACTACTGGTGCCGATTTGAACGTTGATGGTGGTTACACTGTGGTTTAGAGACACATACACTATTTAGACAGACAATACAAACAAAAGATGATTTCACGTTTACTTTTTTGTTTTTGCAACATTTATTATTTTTTAATGTTTTATTATCTTACCGTTTTTTATTTTTTTTTTTTTGTTTCATCTGTGACGTCAGTAAAAAAATATCCACACACAAACAACCAAAACTCAAAATATTATCCGGATCAATTGATATTTCGGATTATCTTCCTCGATAGACAAACGATGTAATGTTACTCTTTGTTATAGTACGAGTGTAGCAATCTTGTAACAAAAAAGAAACAAACAAAAAAAAATTCCAGCGAGATTTTTTACTCTCGGAGTACGATTGTGTAACATCGATAATAAATTAAATTACCCAAAATTGAAACCCCCACCCGCTTTTTCTCATTGTATAATTGCTATTGTTATTGTTCCGTCGAAAACACTTTCCCACTCTTTCTCACAGATAAACCAATTTCATACTTAAAAAAAAAAGAACAACGAAGTTATAAATACCAAGATCAATCCCCCAACTTTTTTTTTCTCTTTTCTTATTTTCTCCACCAATATATACAAACCATGTTAGATCAAGTCATTTCATTCACTAACGCCGCATTAGGACCATTACCAACCAAACCACCAACCTTGCCAACCAACGTTCTTGATTTATTCTCACTCAAAGGGAAAGTCGCCTCCGTGACTGGATCATCTGGTGGTATTGGCTGGGCTGTCGCTGAAGCATATGCTCAAGCAGGCGCAGATGTTGCCATTTGGTATAATTCGAAACCTGCCGACGATAAAGCTGAATATTTATCCAAAACATATGGTGTCAAGTCGAAAGCGTACCAATGTAACGTGATTGATCCGAAAAATGTTGAACAAGTGATTGGTCAAATTGAGAAAGATTTCGGAACAATTGATATTTTCGTTGCTAATGCGGGTGTTGCTTGGACAGATGGTCCAGAGGTTGATGTTGAAGGGTATGATAAATGGAAGAAGATCATTGATTGTGATTTAAACGGGGTTTATTATTGTGCTCATACTGTTGGTCAAATTTTTAAGAAAAAGGGTAGTGGGTCATTGATTATCACTTCTTCGATGTCGGGGACAATTGTCAATGTTCCTCAGTTACAAGCTCCGTATAATGCTGCTAAAGCCGCTTGTACTCATTTGGCTAGATCATTAGCTGTTGAATGGGCTAGTTTTGGTGCTAGAGTCAATGCTGTTTCTCCAGGGTATATTGCTACTGATATTGCTGAATTTGCTGATATTGAAATGAAGAAGAAATGGTGGCAATTGACTCCATTGGGTAGAGAAGGGTTACCACAAGAATTAGTTGGTGCGTACTTGTATTTAGCTTCAAATGCATCAACTTTTACTACTGGTTCAAATATGGCTGTTGATGGTGGTTACGTTTGCCCATAAGATATATATATATATATCCACTCATAGAATATTTATAGACCAACATCCAAAAAACGAAAAAAAAAATAATAATACCTGTATATTTCCAATTCGTACTTTTTTTCTTGTTTAGATTTTAAAAAATAACATCATCTTCTTTTTCTTGAAGAATATCACCTTCTTTATCTTCGGCTTCAATATCCAATGCTTCAACAGCTTGTTGAATACTTGATTCACCGATTTCTCCTTCAGCAAGAGCTTTCTTTTCAGCATCTTCCTTTTCAGCAGCGGCAGCAGCTTCTTGTTTCTTTTCTTGAACTTTCTTCAATCTATAAAACTCTTCACGATCAATTTCATCAAGCTCACCATTGATATAAGCAATTGTGTTTTCCGTTCTTGGAATAATCACATGTTCAATAGCATTGACTCTTCTATTAGTAATCTTGATAACTTCATCCAAGATAATAAATGCCGTTTGCAAGGATGCCAATTCAACCAACGTTTCCACCGATTTCGTATAAATCATTTTCGCTTTCTGAACCTGTTGTCCACCTCTAGCAAGTGCAGTCAATTTAAAATCATTGACATCTTCATTAATATGACTTTCAAAAGCAGGCAAGAAAACACCACTCACATTCTCTTGTTTTGCCTTGACTAAAAATCTCGCCTTCTGGACACTTTCTTGAACTTGATAAGCAATGTTATCACCAGTGGCATATTGGACTTCGGCTAATGAAAACGCGGCGGTCTGCATGACTCGTCCCATCTTTCTCTTGGCTTCGTCAATTCGTTGAGTTATATCTCTGAATCTCTTGGTTAATGCTTCTGACTTTCTCTTTAATAATGAATGTCCTTGTTGGGCCCCTTTCAATTTACTCTTCATGAGACCAAGAGTCATACGGGTTGGGAAAACTTGTTCACGATTACCTGCTCCCGACATGATTGTTCACAATTGGGTTGACTATCTGTTGACTGATTAAGTTGAAGTGGGAGTTTTTTTTTCGTTGGTTTTATTTTTTTTGATAAATTGGATTCTTTTTTTTTTGTGCGGATACAACAAAGACAGATTTTTTTTTCTCTCGATAAAGAATATTTTTATACGTACTGTATGATGAGGAAGGAAAGGACAATGGAGATAGATAATCTAATACGTAAAGAACATATCCCATACGAAGAACAACTTTCAAAAACACCAAACGACGTACCTACATGGATCGCCTACTACAATTTCCTCACCGATTTCGAACCCAAACTATTCATTCTCCATCGTGCCGTGACTTACAACCCAACCTCATCGGAACTATGGAAACTTTTAATTGATTTATTACTACAAGACGAGAATATTCACCCGGATACGATCGTTCAAGTGTATGACCGTGCATTGAGACATTTACTGCAAGATCTTGCTTTGTGGGTACAGTATCTTCGATATTTGTTATCTCATCTGATTCATAAAGTCACATTTATTCGAAGGAAGTTCAATCAATGTTTACAGAACTTACCATTAATAGAACATGAATCGATCTGGCCTATGTATTTGGAATTCGCCGACATTATAGGTGGGATCACTGGGATAAAAATATATTTGAAGTATTTGCAAGTGTTGGATGTATGGGAAAATGAAAGAAGTATGACGATAATTGACGTGATTCATAAACTAGTCGAGTTTGGCGGTATAGTTGAACCTATCATGTTGTATCGGAGAATAATTGACAAACCTACGGAATATATGAATCTTCCGGAATCGATAACGACGTATTTATTTGAATATATTGATTTGTTAACTAATCCAAAGTCAGATATTGACGAAGAAGGGTTTATTGATGTGATCAATAAAGCGATGGTTGAGTATCCTGATCAATTGGGCAAGTTGTATATCAAACTTACTTATTTTCTAACATCGAGAAACAATCCAGAACGTGCTCGTCATTATTATGCTAAGGGGATAATTGAATGTACAACATTACTGGATTTCGTCATGATTTACGATAAGTATCTTGAATTTGAAGAAGATGAATTGGTGAAAATGGCGGAGACAAAAGAAATTGAACTGTTTTACTTGGATGAATTTGAGAGTTTGATTGATGATAGGAAATTACTAATTAATGATACATTATTACGACAAGATATCAATAATTTAGATGCCTGGTTTACCAGATTCGATTTCTACAAGGATGATTTGAATAAACTAATCCAGTCGTTAACTCAAGCGATAAGATCCATCAATCCACTAAAAGTCAAATCAGTTAAAAACCATAAATTATCCGACGTATGGTTGAAATATATCGATATCTACTCGAGTCGAAACGATCTCAAAACGGCAGACTTTATTTTCTCGAAAAGTGTATTGTCACAATATATCGACGTTGACGAATTGGCTGACCTTTACATTAAATGGTGTGAAATGGTATTAGGAAGTGACGAGTTCCCAGAAAAACAAGCCATTGAAATCTTGGATAATGTAATACATCGACAATTTGACGATAATGATAAAACCGTCCAGAGTAAGCTTGTCAAGAATAAGAAAATCAAAGGGTTTTATAAAGATTTAGTAGATTCGTTTAGCATAGAGTAAATGTACAATATTTACGAGTGAGTGAGTGTACGTGTTTAAATTACGCACACTGCCCCCCACACATTCAAGTTGGTCACAGCCATTTAGATGTCTAGTTTCATGAAGAAATGTGTTTGAAAACAAATCAGATTTACAGTAGAGATCTATATTGTTCCTTACTCGCCGAGAATTCTAAATAGAACCGACCGATGATGCTGATGTGTTCCATACGAAAGAAAGAATAAGCTCGGCAGATAGATGCTGGTCCGGTGATAGAACAGAACATGAGCTTATTAGAGCTAGTTTCCTAATTCGATTGTTTACCAGTTTGATTGGGAATGGGTTAGTGAGTTCGGATATTCTGGGAAATTTTCACAGTTTTCTGTTTTGTGTAATTAAGATTAGGGAAAGTCTAAAAAAAAATATAAACAAAGACAAAAGGGAAAAAAGCAAGCAATTATATTATGTAATAACGCTTTATTAAATCAAGGGGGGTGGGAAAGAAAGAAAGAGAAGAAAGAAGATAAACAGGGATGACAAATCTTACGAGATAACGTTACATTTAATTAATTGAAAGTTTATACTTACATAACCGTGTAAACATAAATAAACAAACAAACAAGCCTACATGGTTGATTGGGTCATTTTCCATCCGTCAATTTCTAAACAAAGTAAGTAAGAGATCGCCTTTGAAAAAAAAAAATTTAGTTGAAAATGTTTTGTGAGACGATTAGAAATTTTTTTTGAAACTATTTAGAATGAAATGAAATGCAACGTACAAGTAAAAGTACACGATATTGTACCGCCTTTGGACTTTATCTGGTACTTAATCAAAAGGGATTTCATCTCATCACATTTAATTTCAGTTCATTTCAGTTCACTCGATGTGATTAAGATTAAATTGCTTGCGCTTTTAGTTTGTTGCTTGCTAAAAATACTTTGGGCAAATTCACACGCCCCCTTTTTTTTTATAAGGAACAAATAATTAAAAAAAGAAATTTTATTATTTTTTTAACTTTGTGACATCTTCTGAATTGGGAAATCAATTGTACAAAAGTAAAACCGGTAACAAAAAAAAAATTCGAACAAAGTGTGTGTAAAACTGTAAAGAAAGATTGATTCAATGTTTATACCCTTGTAAATCGTTTATTAATTTACTTTGAGTGTTAAATTCTGTATGAAACATTCCTTTTTTTATAATAAAGTCTAGAACTTCTAACCCTGAAACCTTTCAACCTCTTTTGAATCTCATTTCATGTCAATTCATCTTTTTTTTTAAATAAGAAAAACAATAGTAACTAAAATTAGTTACAATTTCAGATTACATCCATACACCAATACATCGGGTAGAATGTGTGCTAAAATACGTTTATCTTCCTTCGTCGTGGTTAGTTTTTTGTTTTGTTTCTATTATTAATAAATTATGCATTTGAAGTTTTTTTTTTTTTTTTGTGTTCAACCATCATCAAAAGAAAAAAAGAAAAAAAAGAAATTGAACCAAAATACACGAAATATCCCTCTTGCACTATAAAATAAAACTAATATCCTTCACTTTATTATATTTCATAAAAGTTACCAGATTTAACGATTATTATTTTTATTCCTTTTAAACCACAACAACCAACTTTTTTTTAAATCTTACTTTTAGTTTCGTGAAATTATTTTCCATTCCATTCGCTACATTAAATAAATAAATAAATAAAACAACTATCAAAAGAACCATGTATGATATTCCACTTAATACTAAAACAAACAAATCAACATCAACTTTATCATCTCAATCTCCAACTATACCTCCACCAGCACCAGTCTACCATCGTACTCAATCATCTCCAACAATAGTCAAAAGACCAAGTGATTATTATATTAATAAATTAAGTAATACAAATTTAACATCACCTTCACAGCAACAATTATTATTAAAGAGGAAATCGGGAGATAGTGATTCGATATTCTCAATTGCATCAGCAAGATCATCAACATCAACCATTCCTTCCACTGTGTCAATGACAGTATCATCATCAGCATCAACTTCACAACCTCCGTTGACTCCGAAGTTTGAACGATCATTTAGCGTTCCATCCGGCATGCCAATGTTAAATCGATCCAAGACGAGATTCATCAGTGTGTCGGAATCGAAACAGAGGGAAAAGTTGAGAAAACAGGCGTTTGATGAAGATGATGATGAGTTGAGTGGTGATGAATGCTCGCTAATATTGTTTAACGTTCCTCTCCATAATGAGTTTATTCGTAAATGATAATAATGACTATCCATGCTCGTATATATTATACCCCCCGTTTCATTCGTTACTTTGATAGATTTTTTATAGTTCTGCATTTTATTTCCTTCCTTTTCTTTCGTTAATCTTATTTACATACTAATATAAAGTATACCACTCGTTATATAAATAATGATGTTGATGACAATGTCTATTAATCTACATAACTACTGCTTTGCATTTGTGCCAAACGACTTAATGCTCTATTGAATGCAAATTTCTCTTCATCTTTTTCAAAAAAATCATCCGTTTTCAACAACTTATCAAATGGAGCGACGGCAGTAACGGCGATTCTTCCATGACTATCATAAACGGCATCCAAAAACGTAATAAACCGTCTAATTTCATCTCTGAAATCTCTAGTCAAATACGGAATATCGGTAATAACAAACGACTCAAACGTGCTTGCAAGTTGCAAATAATCCCCCGCTGCCCTTGGTTTCCCACACAATTCATCAAATGTAAACTCGGCAACTTTCGGAGGCGACGCTTTCGGAACAATAATCTTCCTCCCCCACACCTCAACTTCAAAACCATCCAACACTTCGTTATCGTTCGTCTTCCCTCCAAAATACTCCCACCAGAACTTCACATGCTCTTCTCTCTCCACCTCATCCGTGCCGAAATAATACGGTCCATTTTCATGTTCTTTACGCAGCACAGTCAACGTCCTTCTATAATCCGTCGGCGATAACAAATAAACCACCATAGTCTGACGTTTCAACAACTGAATCACCGGGATGAATGACGCACGCTGGATCCCATTCATGTACAATTCATCAGGGGCTCTATTTGACGTCGCGAACAAAATCAATCCGTATTGCGGGGACAATAACAACATCATCAACTTCCTCAAAATCATGGCATCCGCGACATCAGTCACTTGGAACTCGTCGAAACATAACACGGTTGCGCTCTGGGCGATTTCGGCAGCGAGGAGCGGGATGACGTCAATGTCGTGATGATTCTTCTGATGGAGCATTTTTAGTTGATGGGTTCGTTTATGCAAGTTCTGCATGAATTGATGGAAGTGTAATCTCTTCTTGGGTAAATTGGGTGGGATGGTCTTGTAGAAGAGATCCATGAGCATGGTCTTCCCGCATCCAACGTCTCCATAGAGGTAGATCCCTTTGATTGGGTTGCTTTCTGTAAGGAGTTTTTCTTCATCGATTGTACTGTAGATGTTGTTACTACTTTTGTCTTTGCCAAGGAATGAGCTGAAGATTTTCAGGATCCCGATTCGTGGGGTCAAACTGGAGACATCTGGTGTTGGGATGGTTGGTGGGGTGTAGGTTTGTAGTTTTTCATGAAGGATTGATAATGACGTTATGATTTTTCGTTGGTAGGGGTCGTCTTTGAGTTTACCTTCATGGACTCGTTGATTGTATAGTTCAAGTGGTGTGACTACCCCAGGAGTGGTGGTGGTGGCTGTTGTTGTTGTTGTTGTGCGTAGGTAGATGGTGCCATGGATGAATCTCCTGGGGATGATTATTCTTATGCTGGTTTTCATAGAAATGTACAAGTGAACTTTTTTTTAGTTTAAATTTTTCAAAAATAAATAAATAAATAAATAAGCGAAAAAAAAAGAAATGTCTTTATTGTTTTGTTGATTGTAATTCCTTTCTAGACCATTGGTGGAGAAGAAAAAGTCAACTAAAAACTAAACAGAAAAACTTTTTTTTTTCTCGAATTATCCCGGGGAAATGAAAGGAATGGAAAAACCCAAGAAAAAAAAAACCGAAGGTTGCAGATGGTCACATGACGTTTTATTTTTATTTTTCTATACTCTTCTACATTCTTTCAATAGGTTCATCAATTTCATCAACCACATCAATTAATCTCTCATGAGATCCATCATCTTGAGATTTCAAACTTTGTGGAATCCATGACCATGTTTCCGGATTCAAAACTCCATTAAAACATAATGTTCCAAACACCAAAATGACAAACCCAGAAAATTGCAACAAATGGAAAGATTCCCACTTCATAGTGATCGCAACAATCCACACTAACAATGTTCTGCACGTATCAACAGTTGATCTAGCCGTGGCAGAAATTCTATGGGTGATGGAAAGACCACAATAATTAAACGCCGCAATCGAAGCCAGGATCAACAATGATGAAATCAAAATCGTTCTATTATTAAACACTTGCGAGAAAGCCAATGGTAAATTAAACGGCGACGATTTAAAATCCTCTGGTGATTCAATTGACCCAATAATGAAATTCAAAATCACCGATAAGATAACCATAAGGGATAATCCGTAAAACCCTTCAATATAAACCAATTGCAATGGAATGATTGGGTTTTTTTCCAAGATATGTTCTTCAATAACAAACTGGAACCCTTGTAAAAGCGTAGCCATAACAATCAACACAATTCCAAACACAATCAACGCGGGGTTTGATTTTTCTTGACTGTTATTACTATTCGTTGATGAATGTTTCGCGCCGCTCAACCCAACGACCCCAATTCCTAAAGTCACCAAAAACAACGAAATCCATTCCAACTTGGTAATCTTCCGCTTAAGAAACACCACGGATAATATAGCAACGAATAAAACGACTGATCCTCTTGACATTTGATAGATGGAAACTGGAGTATACACCAATCCGATGTTTAACAATGTAGTGCAACTCAAATCGCAAATTGCCGGGATGGACAATTTAATGCTTTGGAAAATAGATGTTTCATGAGTATCTTCATTCAAACGAATGTATTCTTTACGTTGATTATACCATTTATAGAATAGAAATACGAAATACATGCTGAGTTCCCCGAGGAACATTTGCATGGTTTGGATTCCTGGTTGTTCGAAATTCTTATGATTGAGTGGATTTGGATCATGACAGTTTTCGACACATTGATTATCTTGATATTTTGTAAGTAAAGAGTTGGCGGCCCCGGTGATTAATGTACCTGCGACGATGAAATAAAGACCTAAACTCATCGACGATGTTGTTAAGGAAAAGAAAAGTGGAACAAAAAAAAATATAAATTTCCTTTATCTAGAAAAAATTAAATGACAGAGAAAAGAAAAAAAATCAACCACAACATCAATCATCATCAACCACCAATAATCATGTCACACACGCCACGTCGGTCAATGACAAACACCCCACAGTCACTGGCTGATCTACACGCCTTACTGGAAATAACCACCAAACCACATTCATTCAAACAAAACCCAAACCGGAAACAAACCCCGAATCGAAGATACAAACCAAGTCGACAATTAATCAGTGATGAAATAAAGTACCTCCTGTCGAAACCCAATTTGAAATATGACACACCGACGTATAATTCAGTCACGGCTCCGCCTAGTTTGATTCCACGGAAGAATTATTGCGATATCACTGGATTGCCTAGTAATTATAAATGTCCTTCGAATCAACTTCGTTTTTATAATGGTGAGATCTATCAAGAAGTGATTAAGAATATGCCTGCTGGTGTTGATCAAGAATATCTTGAATTAAGAGGTGCGAATGTCGTTCTCAAATAGGTAGATAAGTAGGTGTTTATTTTATACGTATAAATTCACTAGATTTTTAATGTTTCTATCAAAAGTAGGCGATTGTAAAATATCCGCCTCATCATTCTCACCAGTGGTATTGTTTAATTGATTCAATGGGTTGAATATGGTACGTAAATAACATTTATGAATATCTAAAAACAATTTCAGCAAGAGGTCCGGATTAGTGATGTAATTCTGATCTAGACCAACAATAATCTTTAATCCATTATTTGTTTCGTATCCATACACCATAACTTGATCTTGAATGAATAATAATATCGCCGTGATATCATTCTTCCCCAGTTGTACTTGTTGTTGTTGTTGTTGTTCGCGTAAACTTAATGAGGAAGGAGAGGCAAAGATATCTAATGCCATATGACTTAGGAAATTATATTTAAGGAATTTATTAGCGTTGGAAGAATCAATGGCATCTTCACCATTATCGTCTATGTTGAATGCTTGAATGTATAAAGGTTTTTCATGACGAGAAATTAATGAAATGAATTGGATTGGACTAATTGGTCCTGATTCTTGATCTATAGGTATAGTTGGAGTTTCTGACATTACTAGTGTTGTCAATAATGATTGTTGTTGGTGTGTTTTTTTGTGAGAGAGAGAAATAAAAATTATGAAGTTTCAAATTTACTGATTACATAATATCATGTGATGTCCAAAAATTTGAAAAAAATTTGAAAAAAAATTCAACAAAAGTTGTACAAAGGATAAATGTGTAAGGCTTTAATTGTTATATACACACATCATGCTTTGTTTAATGACTCACAAAATCACACGGTGGGGGTAATAAAGTATCACCATTCAACATCAAGTGGTTTAATTGTAATAATGAAAAATGGCTGGTTAGTTGAATATTGAAGTCGTTGATAATGTTGTTGATGTGTAATATATGTATTTAATTTATGCATAGATAGTTATATTGTTTTAAATTCTCGTTCCTTAAATAAAATCTTTAATAATTGCTGGAGAAATCAAATGAAGTAAAGACAAGACACAAGAAATATTATTAATACGGGTAAATTAAATTTAAAAAGTTATTTTTAAAAATACGTAATTAAATAATATTTCATGTTTCTAGAGGTTTGGTTATAAAGGTTTGGTTAGTTGGTTGGTTATAGGTTGTTGATGGTCGTTCCCTGATTTTTGTTTTATTTATCATAAGATTAAATCGATTTAATACTACTTGCATATTAATTCTAAAAATACATACATAACAACGTATAGATTTGGTTATATTTATTATGTACATAGTTTCCTTAAACAAAGAAAGAGGGAATAAAAAAAAAATTTTCTTTCTTTGATTTCCATTGAACACAAAAAAAAATCTAATTTCCTTTTTTATATAAATCCCCGAAATTTTTCTTTTTCTTTTTCTTCTTCTTCTTCTTAAAATTATCCACTTTTATTTATTTATCCACTCACTCGCTTTTTCTGTTCTAGTTAATAATATTCATAATGGCTATTTTCAGATCAAAATCTTCAAATAAAACTCCTCAAAAACTGCAAGATATAAATATAAAAATCTCCGCAAAAGATGCTGAACATTATAAAATGCATACTGCAAATGTTCATGATCCAATCTTATCAGCAGTTCAAGAAGCTCAACCTTTTGAACAAGCAGTTAAACATGATGATGATGTAAATGGAAGAAGACCATCTTATTTATCTCAAAATTCACATGATTTAAAAGATATTTTTGGTCAACCTATTAATCAAACTGATATGTCAAATCCAACAAGAAATAGAAATGAACGTCCCTTGGATACAATTAGAGGTTTTGAATATGCTATAACTGGTGATGTAACTTATCGTGATCAATTAGAATCTCATCGTTTAGGTTGGGGTTTTCATGAAGATTTCCCATATTATAATTTAAGTGGTCAAAATAATAACACCTACCAACAAGATGGTAATAATGGATATAGTAGACCAGTAATTAATTTTGATGATCAACCTGTTTATCAAGCTGGTAATTATAGTGCTAGTAGTTTACGTCCTGATGAAGGTCAATCTAAAAAGAAGAAGAAGAAGAAGGGATTATTTGGTAGAAAGAAGTAGATAGATAGATTTGTTTCTTTTGTTTTGTTTTTTGTTAATGTGTATTATGATTGATTTAATTTTATTCCTATTCTAATTAGTTTATACAAAGTATTGGTTGGTTGGGTGTAATCTATTTATTCTTACTTGGTTTCTTTTAATAAAATGTTTTGATTTGTATTATATTTTTATGAAACATATTAATAAATAAACACACGTAGAAATTTGATACACTGCCACCTCCTTTAAGAATTTCTTTTTTTTTTTTCAGCCAAATTATTTTTTTCGTACGTTTGCTTCGAAACTTCATTTTCGTTCCTCGGCGTTAAATATGATCTTTCCACCACAAAATCAGTATCAAACATCTTTTATCAAACTTATCCTTGGTATACTAATGTACATTAATATTACATACATAAAATAAAGATAGATTATTATAAAGGTTTCATTATTTCTTCATACAACATTTTCTTCAAATCTTCAATTGTCAATTGATCCTTCTTTTTATCAAAATCAAAAAAATCTTCTGGAATTTTATCACTAATTGGTTCATCATTAGGATCATGATATAATTGTAAATATGGATGTTTTAAAGCATCTTCCACGGTGATTCTTTTAGCAGGATTAAAAATCAATAATTTTTCTAATAAATCCAATGCTAAAGGATTAATATTTGGTTTATTATTAAACAATTCATTAAATGGAATTTTTTTGCAAAATGGTAAACTTCTAATATATTCTCTAGCACGTTTACTCTTAATATTATAATAATCTTCCATATTCGGAGTACCCAAAACCTCCATAATCAACCATAATTGATTATGATAATCTCTACCAGGGAATAATAGACGACCAC
>JAKTXQ010000043.1:0-54703 GCA_030582995.1 Candida maltosa
ATATTCAGATTCAAATCAATTCAGTGTGATTCCATTGAGATTTAGAAGATTCCACGATTCAATTCCTCAAATCCCTAATTCAATTAAAATTTCCAATAATGAACAAATCTTGATTGTTAAATCTGATCTTTTGGAACCTACATTACAAAGTTTAGAAGAATTTACTGAAAATGGCATTACTTGGAAAGCAAGAAATAATGATAAGATTTCCAAATACTATGATTATATAAGATACGGTATTGGTAAGATTCAAGACTCAATTCATAATGCCGATAATTTCGATATCCTTTTAGTGTTGATGGGATATCTCGGTATGTGGTACACTTTTATTAAAGTGTTTATTGACATGAGACAAATTGGATCTAAATTCTGGTTAGGATTTGCAACTTTAGTTTCATCCACTTTTTCATTCTTATTAGCATTACTTGTTTGTAACAAGGTTTTAAACGTCAAAGTTTCCATCTTGAGTCTTTCAGAATGTTTACCATTTTTGGTTACCATTATCGGATTCAAACATAAAGTTTCCATTGCTACTATGGTGGCTAAATCATCAACCGCATCTCCAGAAGATGTTCCTCATGTTGTTGGTAAAGCTGTTTCCAGCCAATGTTTAAGTATGTTTAGAGATCATGTGGTAGTTATTGCCGGGTTCCTTGCTTGTGCCGCCTATGGTAACGAATTGCAAGGATTAAGAAATTTCTGTATTTTAGGTGCATTTATTTTATCCTTTGATTTAATGTTGGTTTTTACTTTTTATTCTGCTATTTTAGGGTTGAAAGTTGAAATTAACCGTGCTCGTCGTACTGAAGATTTACAAAATGCATTAGAAGAAGAAGGTATTTCGTCATTGGTTGCCGCTAGAGTTGCTGAACAAAATGCTACTATTGAACATCCAAATGAAACCAACTTTTTCACCTCGGGTCAATCTTCCATTGCTTATTACAAAGTTGCATTAAGTCTTGGGTTCTTTGCTTTCCATGCTTTTTGGTTAGGAAGTTCTTGGTTATACAATACATCCGATGGTGGTCAAGTGAGTAGATACTCATTCCTTTCCAACATTCCATTATTGACTGAAGATATTTCCAATGAAATTCCAATTGGTAGAAAGGGAACTGTTGTTACTATTTTACCAACCATCTTTTACATGCCTTCAGGATTGATTGTACAATTCGAAGATACCGTTTACCTCGTGTTGAGTAAAATCAGCAGTGCCATCAGAGATAGTTTCATTTCCAAATTTTTACTTTTCGGATTCGCCATTTCTGTTGTCACCAATATTTATTTCTTGAATGCATCCCGTTACCAAACTTCTGCTACTCATAGATTAATTGATCAAGAAATCACTCGTCCAAAAGAACCTGCATCATCTGTACCAATTAAAGAAACCGCTATTCCAGCAGCCAAAAAGGAAGAACAACACGTCTCTTCCAAAAAAATTGAATCCGAAGATGAATCATCTAGTGACGAACTTGAAATTACTGCCCCAGTTAGAATGTTACCATTGGAAGAATGTGTCAAAACACTTAACGATGGTAAAGTGAAAACCTTATCCAATGCCGAAGTTGCATCATTAGTTGTCGGTGGTAAATTACCATTATATGCATTGGAAAAACAATTGGGTGATAACAAAAGAGCTGTTGCTGTTCGTCGTAAGGCTATTGCAAAATTAGCCAACGCGCCAGTCTTGGAAACTAACCGTTTACCATATGCCCATTATGATTATGATAGAGTTTTCGGTGCTTGTTGTGAAAATGTTATTGGATACATGCCATTACCTGTTGGTGTCGCTGGTCCATTGGTTATTGATGGAACTCCATATCATATCCCAATGGCCACTACTGAAGGTTGTCTTGTTGCTTCTACTATGCGTGGTTGTAAAGCTATTAATGCTGGTGGTGGTGTTGAAACTGTTTTGACTCGTGATGGTATGACTAGAGGTCCTTGTGTCCGTTTCCCAACTTTGACCAGAGCTGGTGCTGCTAAATTATGGATCGATTCTGAAGAGGGTCAAAATACCATCAAAAAAGCTTTTAATTCTACTTCCAGATTTGCTCGTTTACAACATATTCAAACTGCACTTGCCGGTAGATTATTATTCATCAGATTTAGAACTACCACTGGTGATGCTATGGGTATGAATATGATTTCTAAAGGGGTTGAATATTCTTTACAACATATGGTTGACGAATGTGGTTGGGATGATATGGAAATTGTTTCCGTTTCTGGTAATTACTGTACTGATAAAAAACCTGCTGCCATCAATTGGATTGAAGGTAGAGGTAAATCTATTGTTGCTGCTGCCACTATCCCTGCTGATGTCGTTGCCAAAGTGTTGAAATCCGATGTTGATGCTCTTGTTGAATTGAATATTTCCAAAAACTTGGTTGGTTCAGCTATGGCTGGTTCAGTTGGTGGTTTCAATGCTCATGCTGCCAATTTAGTCACTGCTGTTTACTTGGCTTGTGGTCAAGATCCTGCACAAAATGTTGAATCATCTAACTGTATTACTTTAATGGATAAAGATAAAGAAACTGGTGATTTACAAATTTCTGTTTCCATGCCATCTATTGAAGTTGGTACTATTGGTGGAGGTACTATTTTGGAACCACAAGGTGCCATGTTGGAATTATTAGGCGTTCGTGGTCCACATCCTACCAACCCTGGTGACAATGCTAGACAATTGGCCAAAATTGTTGCATCTGCTGTTTTAGCAGCCGAATTATCACTTTGTTCTGCATTGGCTGCTGGTCATTTAGTCCAATCTCATATGCAACACAACCGTAAAGGTGCTACAACAACAACAACTGCTGCTCCAGCTGCCGCTACCAATAATGGCAGTTCAGCCAATGGTAAAGTCAATGGATCAGATTTGAAACGTCTTCAAGAAGGATCAGTTACATGCATAAAATCATAAACAATTACTACTACAAAATACAATAAATAATATCAAAAGATCATTGAAAAAAGATGAATTAAAAAATAATAATAAAAAAAAATTTCCACCATTCAATCCAGAATAAAAATAATTTTCTTTTTGGGATGGATGGTTACTACTATTTGCATTTCTTTCAATACAAAAAAAAGGAAAAACAAAAGCCTTAAAGGAACCGCCATACATAGCTATTTACAGGGTATACAACGTTTTCTATTCCATATATACATGTGTATATATATATTATTTTTATTTACCATTAAAATTCATGATATCGGTTGTAATCCATATCAATCAGAGTCAAAAACCTCGCTTGAGTCATACAGTAGAAAAAAAAAGTGATGTGCTGGACGGGTGTTGGAAAAACCACACCACAGATAGTGGGAAAAGGAAGACGACAAAGAAAAAAAAAAAATATAATTCATCTTGAATCATCTTTATCGATTCCAAAAAAAAAAAAAAAGTCAACAACAACAAGAACAACCACAGTTTTCATTATAACAAAACAACTACACAAACATGCCGTCACAAGAAATAGGTTTACCGATTCCTAACATCCCACATGCCGTCTCTGTCACATTACCGACCTGGGAAGCCACTGTCGGGTACGAAGAAGGTGAAGATTGGGTCGTTTCTAAAATGAACTCAGGATATCCTCGTTTTTTCATCCACTCCTCGATCCAAGCATTATGTGGGAAGTTGGAGAAGAAGTACGGTCGAGAAGGTGAGAGATGTATGGTTTATCCTAGTTATAAAGTTGCCAAACGATGCAGAGAGTTCATTAAGCGTCATACTACCAATACTGAGAAGTTCACCGTGAGGGTCTTGCAATTAAGCACGCCTGAACCAACTAATGAAGATGAAAAGTCGATGAAGATCGGGATCACTATTGGGGTTGTGTTTTTCCCGAGATCAGAGTACCATTTGGCGAAGAATTATTGGCAACATTCTGGTGAAGGGATTTCTTCCCGTATGGGAGAATATGTTTTGAAACAGCTTTTTGAGAATGACGATGGGATTAATAGTGGATTAAAAGGGAATTTGAAACAAGAATATCAAGCAAGACAGATTCAAAGTCGTTCACCTTCAATCACGGCATCAAGAGCCGCCAGTGTCAATGGAAATGGGATTGATGATGTTAATCGTGAATTTAATAGTTTTATTGAACAAAAATATGGTCGTGTTTTAGATTTGAAATTTGCATTGGAATCTAAAGAAGCATTAAGAAGAAGAATCGCCGGTAAAATTGATAACTCAACTACTCGTTCAGATGCTATTGAAAAGGCGAAAAGAGGTAAACATGTTGATGAAACCGATGTGTATTTGTTCCCATCTGGGATGGCATCTATTTTCTATGCTCATCATGCATTATTAAACATTTCCCAGACTCCTAAGAAATCCGTTTGTTTCGGATTCCCATATGTTGATACATTAAACATTTTGAAAAAATTCGGTCCTGGGGTACATTTCTTAGGATTGGGTGATGATGATTCTTTGGAAGATTTAGAAAAGCAATTGAAGGAAGGATTGGAGATTATGGCACTTTTCTGTGAATGTCCGTCAAATCCACTATTGAAAACACCAAATTTGAAGAAAATAAGACAATTAGCTGATGAATATAATTTCGCGGTTGTCGTTGATGAAACCGTTGGTAATTTTATTAATATCCATATCTTACCATATGCCGATATGATTGCATCCTCATTAACCAAAGTTTTCTCTGGTGATTCCAATGTTTTAGCCGGTTCATTAATTTTAAACCCATCATCTAAAATCTACAACGACTTGAAGAAATTTTTCAATGAAGAATTTGAAGATTTATTCTGGGCGGAAGATGCACTTTGGTTAGAAAGAAATTCCCGTGATTTCGTTGAAAGAGTACATAAAATCGATGCTACATCGCTAAAAGTAGCTGAATTATTAACCAACTCTCCATTGATTGAAAAAGTCTATTATCCAAGTGTTTCCGATAGCAAGAAATATTACGATGAAATTAAAAATGAAGATAGTGGGTATGGTGGGTTAATGTCATTTTTGTTTAAAGAACCACAACATGCCGTCAGATTTTTCAATGCGGTCAATTTACATAAAGGTCCTTCATTAGGGACAAACTTCACATTAGCATGTCCATATGCTATTTTGGCACATTACCAAGAACTAGATGAAATTGCCCAATGGGGTGTTGACAGAAATTTGATTCGTATAAGTATCGGATTAGAAGATCCAGAACAATTACTAGATGTCTTACAAAAAAGTTTGGATGCAAGTATATAGAATCCATGGTTTTTTTTTAATAATATTTCATAAATACATAACTACATGATCTGTCAACTAAATTTTTTCTTTTTTAGTGATGCATTCCTGGGAACTTGATATGTTCACAAGGTTCCGGTGGATCACCCGTAATCGGTTCATGTTGAACAAACCCAACATGCCAATACTTCTTATGATTATGGAAAAACTCCTTCCACGAAGTAATATCCTCATTGACCTCCTTTTCATCCAATCCCCTCATATCATAAGTATATTCATCCTTTTTCCTAAAACACCCAGTGACAAACACTCTCGAGGCATCTTTCCCAGACAAATCATGATACGCACCCCCTGGTCCATATATATTAGCTGACGCAGACACATCAAACACCTCACCGTCAATAGCTAGATAAATCGGGAGTTTTTTATCAGTACCGTCATATTGACTCAATTCAGAAAGAGTCATGTTGACATCATTCCCAAGGGCTCGATATTTCAAGTAGTTTGTATCCATCCATTTGCCACGATATCCCCATGTTGGCGTGGACGTGAACCACCATGAAAAGAAGGCATTGAGTAAGAGAACCCCGCCGAGGACCCTTAGGATATCGATTAATGTGAATCGTGATCGTGAATCAGTTGTCATTGATGTTTGTTTGTTTGTCGTTGTTTGAATAAATAAAAAAAAAAAAGTTGATGGGAAAAAAAAAAGTGATGTATGATGAAGTTTGAAGGGATGGTTTCGTGATTGAAGGAGGAAAAGTTGATTTCTTTTTCTTTTTTTTTTTAGGATACATATCTGTCGGACGATGTATCTATAGAGACGAGTCTACAGGAGCTTGCTTTTTATACGAAAATACTAAAACAAATGTATTAAATATGTGTATATACTATTCTGGATGACATACTGTTTCCACGGTGGGAAAAGTATCACCCTATTTGCTAAAACTCAAAGTAATGTCAATTCATCTTGCTATCAGACAGACATGTCTATGTGTGTTAATCAATGACAAATGATTCAAAGTCAAAAATTTGGTAAGCAAAAAAAAAAAATAAAATGTTCAGAAATTCTCAATTGGTGATTTTAATATAAAAAATTCTTGATCCTTAATTAATTATTAGCAACCCGCACACGACCAATATGGAACAACACCAAAATATTATTTTGTAATTTGGATGCAACATGAATTGTGGTTACACTTAAACTGTTCATTATTAATCGTGGAATATAAATTTCATTGTTATTTGCTCTTCCTTTTTGTATGGTTTTAATTTTTGTTCTACAGTATCTATATACATGCTTTTTTTGTTTTGGATATTCAATAGTCGTTAGAGTATAGTTTACTCATCAATCATAACGTGGATCCCAACGTATGACTTCGGGAATGAAGGTGGACTTTAGCTTTGAGATATGTGGAATTGTTGACTATGTTGGTTGAGAATATTGCAGCTGAAATCAACGACACCGAAGGTATGAAGTAAACTGACAGAAGGAAGACAGTGCTGGTGAATGGTGTTGAAAATTTGTTGATAGTTGTGGTTCTTCTTGGTGATTCGAAATGATATTGGAATATCTTAAATTTTGCTACAACAATAAAGACAATGTTGCAGATTATGTTCAAATGATGGTCATAAAAAGTTGGATTTGATGAGGAATAAATGACAACCAAGTGAACAGAAATGGTTGCAAAGACTCAATGGGTTCTTTCGTGGAGATAAAGTTGAAATTTGTCGGTAGTTGGTTCATTCACTAATTTAAAGTTAAACCCATCACCTCCATTTACTATTTCAAACGTAGGGCTCCATGTTATGGTTGATGGGTGAATTATACTCTATAGGTCAAATGAATATCCATGTATATAGATACTGTAGAATAAATATCGAGATATGATTGAAAATTGTATTTAAAACGCCAGTAGAGTTCGGTTATTACTTCAATACAAATTGTTATTCTGTTTATATAAACAATAATAAAAGAAATATATATTAAATATGGGGAAAAGTACTATTTCCTACTTGCTATTAATCAGAGTAATGTTAGTAAATTTGAATGTTACACTATAAAAACTCACATTGCATTCCCGACGCTCTTACCAGAGATGATGGCAAATGTTCGAAAAAAAAAAAAAAACTAATTGCCAATCGTATAATTTATATTAAAAACCCAGATCAATTCTATGCCACACATACAAACGGTCTTTTTAGATGTAAATGTCTCCATATTAAAAAAATATTTTTATTTCCCCACCGAAGTGGAGTATTGTATGATTGCGTATTTCCGACGTTTATACGTTACTTCTTTATTCAATCAATTTTATATTCCATTTTTAATCTATGTATTTGTTTACTACAAACTAGATAATATCACACACTAAAGACAGTACAAACTAAGATACTAATAGAGTTAAACCAAGCGTTATTTATTCAAAATCAACCTAGCTACAATCAGAAGTTTAACGGGGATCCCCACACTTTATCTATTCCCATATTTATTATAACGATTTTAATGATTGACAAGGAGACACATGTGTTTTACTAAACAATACCGACGTATTATTTATAGAGTTAACAATACTGAAATAATTATATTTTTCATCAATCATAGATAAAATGTAACCTCAATACTGATATTAACACAAACAACAATCTAATAAAATAATATATTAAATCTCTAACTATATATTATTCTGGATGAGTTAGTATTTCCTCGGGAGGAACACAATCATCTGTATAGTTGCTAAAGTTCAAACGGAATATTAGTAAAACCAATTTGACAATCAGAACTACTTCACTGGAAAAGTTAATGACGACGCTGGAGTAGTTTCAAAAAAAAAAAAAAACGAAGTTTAAATATGAGATTTATACGTTTTATTTTTTTGCAGTTGATTCGCAATCCATACACGACTAACACAAATATGATATGCTTGTCTATCACTCTGTTAATTTTTAATGAATAACTTCAATATACATACAAATTTTTATACAAACAACAATATAATAAATAATATATTAAACATATATCTATAAATTATTCTGGATGATTTACTGTTTCCATGACTGGAAAGTATCACCTACATCTAGCTAGAATTCAGAGTAATGTTAGTCCTGCTGTTCAGCCATCTCAGAAGCAGTAACGTGCCATACAAACGATGGGGGGAATATGTATCTCCATACATGGCACAAGACCTCTGGAGACAAGTTTCCAAATAAAAAAAGGAAAACCTATCAAGAGGAATTCGTATGCTTTATATACTTTGGATTTCCAGATGATTCGAAATGTATACACGAATCTCATAGAAAACCATAGTGTGGGGTTAAGCTTGAAATATAATAAAGGAAGGAAATATCTTATTCAGTACATTGTAGGGTAGAATGTAACCTCAATCAATAGAAAATTTCTACTCTGATTATTATATAAACAACAACAATAAAATAAAAAAATATATTAAGTGTGTAAGTATAAATTGTTTTAGATGAATTACTTGTTCCTCGATGGGAAAAGTAACATCTTCTAGGTGCTATAATCGTATTTAATGTTAAAAATTACCCTATCAGGGAAAAAGAACTCTTAGGAATAATTCGTTGTTGAGGAAAAAGTTTCATTAAAAAAAAAAAAAGGAATTTCAAGGGAGTTGTATGATTTATATACAATTTATTTCTCACAGATACACGACTCATAAAAACCAAACCGAGGTATTAAACGTAAAAGACAACATTTCTACGATTTTGCTCTTTACTCCATTGTAAGGTAAAATATAAAAAGATTTATATATAAACGACAATAAAAGAAATAATATATTCAAACGTATACCTATATATTATTCCGGATGAATTACTGTTTCCAAGATGGGAGAATTATCATCTGCAAGTTGCTATAAATCAGAGCAGAGTTAGTAGATACACAACATAGATATCTCCAATGCATTCACGCAAGCTGATCTCACGAAGAACAGTTTCAAAAAAAAAAAAAAACCGGAAACGAAGTTTCAAGGGCATCGCATGATTTATATACAATCGGTCTTCAATTTATTTCTCACAGTTACACGACTCTAACAAAACTATACCAAGATATAAAGGTTGAAAGACAACAGTATATATCCTCTACAATTGTATACTTTACTCCATTTTAGGGTAAAATATAAAAAGATGTTTATATAAACAACACAATAAAAGAAATAATATATTCAATGTATAACTATATATATTATTCCGGATGAATAACTGTTTCCACGGTGAGAAAAGCATCATCTTCAAATTGCTATAATCAGTGTTAGTATGTGTAGATTGCTGGTCAAAAAGAAGGTACACGACTAAAATTCTGTAGAATTCACAATTCCTGAATGGTTGACTATAAATACAATCGAATTTCTCCTAATGAACTAATTTATAATATATATCTTTTAGATTCCTTTTAAGAACTATCAAAAATATAGTGATGTGGCAGGAATTTTTTTTTTTTTTTTTTTTTTGCAAGTTTTTAGGGGGAGATTCGTCTCATATTTATATCTTTTATCCATGAACTCTCTCTTTTATCCCTTATCCCACGTTTCAGGAGTTGAGTTTGCGACTATTAAAATTTTACACAACATACATACAACGCATGCAATTATGCTTATCATTCTAGTTTCAGTAAAAAATAGAGGATCTACAATTTTTGAATTTCAGATAACATAACTTTCCTTAAAATCAAAATAAAATTATTACTATATTATTACTAAACAATGTTAAAAAATACAAAAATATAAATAAATAAATAAATATAAATATACAGTCTCTCTAAAAAAGGAAAAAAATGAGTTCTAATTATTCATGAAAAAAACCTCATCATTAA
The DNA here is from genome assembly GCA_030582995.1 of Candida maltosa. Classification (NCBI taxonomy): domain Eukaryota; kingdom Fungi; phylum Ascomycota; class Pichiomycetes; order Serinales; family Debaryomycetaceae; genus Candida; species Candida maltosa. The sequence continues at coordinate 10,017 of JAKTXQ010000043.1, forward strand.
TGGAACTACCATTAAAGTTATTATTCGTAAAGTTAATCCGATCAGTCGTTGAATCGGTGCTTAACAAATTGGACCAAAATTCATCGTTCAACACCATATATGAATTCTCCAATTGATCAGGATTAGCCAAATTCACATTCAACTTGTTGTTATTATTATTATTATTATCTAAAGTGTTTGCAATTGATGGGAGTCGGAAATTTCTGAAATCGTGGAATGTCATGCCTGTAGGTTGAACCACGTCTCCGAATTGATGTAATGATGGGGTTAATCCAGAATGAGCTGTTGAATGATTACTATCAGCATTATTATTGTTGTTGTTGTTGGCGGTGTGATCTGATGCTGCCATGGGGAATCGGACTGGACCACCTGGTGTTGTCGTGGTGTTTGGAGTGAATGAAGTTGGGGAATTACCTACTGATCCGAAATTTGGGTGCAGGACTGTTTTTTTACCATTTTCTAATGATTCAGATACGGATTTGTGTAAGGCTAATTTGTCGCGATTATTTTCATCTCTTCTGAACGTGGCAGCATATGATAATACATCTAATGGTTCAGAATCTCTCGAGTCTGCAAGCATGGATTCTTTATTATGACGTGCGGAGTTGTATTCTTTGGCTAACAGTTTCAAATGTTGGAATTCAGATTCGTTTGGTTTGAAATTTTGTGGAGTTTCACCGTTTTTGCGTAACAAGTCAAGGACTTGGGTAGCATAAGTTTGAATGAATAATTGTAATACTAATCTCATTTTCGTCAAATAATGATTCGATGGATTTAAGATATTGGCTTGTTCAACTAATTTACTAACTTTTTGGATGGCAGTTACGGCTCTTTTCGGTACCAATTCTTTATCGATTTGTGAAGGTAATGATAAAATCAAATATCTTAAACGTAACAACATCCCTGTAGTATACATCACTCTTGAACCAAACAGAAAGGGCATCAACACGATTTGATCCGGCGTGAGTTTACTATATTCATCCAATGCATTTAAACAAGACCCGGTACAGAAACATAATGATTTAATGGAATTACTATCCAATCCGGAATCACTTTTAAAAACAGAACTCAACATTGGTTCATGGAGGTAAGCTTCAATTGAATAATAATATGACAATAATCCATGTTGATTTTCTTTAATTTTTTCTTTCAATTCGGACAATGAACGTTGTAATTCTTGGATGATGTAATTGGACGCATTAGATGGACGTTCTGGAACTTCTGGTGCATGAATGATATGATGAATTTTATCCAATTTGTTATTCATTCTGGCGAAAAGTGCCAATGTTTGATATTTTTCTTGTGGTGAATTCTCAAGTGCCGTACAACATTCTTCCACGTATGACGTCCATCTGGCATAAATTGATCTTCTCAAAACAAGACAAATACTGACGGTGGTGAAATAAGTAGTCAACACTAATGAACGGTATTCATCATTTGATTGCCCAACAACAGGAATGTCTTGTTTAATAGTACCTTCTTGTTGATTATATGAATAAGTAGGACGAACCACAATACCCAAATCATGTAACAACGAAACACAAATGGTGTTCAACATATGGTAACGACGTTGTTTGAATAATTCTGGGGAATTATAATACAAGCACAACACTAGAAAAGCTTTGACAAGTTCAACAGATTTAGTACCCACCACCATTACTTCAACGGCTATTGTTTTGATAGCTTCATTATCAATAGACAATGCCGTATCTCGGGTAGTATTTTTCGTGATAACATTACAAGCAGACATAATTGCATTGAACAAGAAAGGTTGGGTTCGCAGAAACTCCATTGCGGAAAGGTTTTCCGGGATTTCAATAAGCGGGTATTCTTTATAAATTCTGTCTCGATAAACCGCCAAACGTTCTTCAGCTTGTTCCACGGTAATAATGTTTTTATAAATCAAATCAATAGGTTCTTTGGCAGCTACTAATTGGGTTCTTCTCGAAGCGGATTCATTTAATTGGTTGGTGAGATCTGTCAATTTAGCAGAAGATTCGGCCAAAATACTAATTTCACTTTCCAAATCGTATTTTGAAATAAATGGAGGTGATTGAACGTCAGTCACAAGATCAATAGCAGTATCTCTTCGTCGATTAAATTGATTTCTATTACTTAATTGAGATTCTAAAAATTTGACACGTTCTTTCAATTGGGTGATTTCGGCATCTTTGCTTATTGGTGAACTTGGTTGACCTTTTATTATTCCTGAATCATATGGTGATGGAAGTTGTGGAGTCATTGGTTGTTGCATAGGTGGTGATGGATTCGGATTAAGATTACTGGAAACTGGTGGTATTGTGGAAGCAGATCCGTGGATAGGTCTGGTACCTTGTGGTGAGTTTAATTCATATCTTGAACCATTTCCACTTATAATAGATGAGTCATTTGATCCATAATTATTATTAGAAAATCCATTAGTGGAAGATTCCGATACATTCATTTGATCTTCAGAAAGTGATCCATTTTGTTGATGATGGTGGAGGTGATGGCTATGACTGTGACTGTGGTGAGGTTGTTGTTGTGATGGTAGTTGTGATGACTGCTGTGATTGTGATTGTGATTGTTGGTGTTGATTTAATTCTGCTAATCTTCTTGCTTCTAATATTTCCGCCTTTTTTCTTCTTTTCCTAGTTTGATTTAAATCAATTTCACATGTTCTCCCTGCATTTACACATCTAATACAAGGAGCACCAGGATTATTCGGATCAGATGGGGTACATTTAACTTTTAAAGAATGGCAGCTTTTACAAGCAACCGATCTTCTTGTAACTTTTGGTTTTTTATGTGAATTATCAGAATCACTACTATTTGAATTCTCTAGTTTATTCATTATTGTGGTTGTTGTGGTTGTTGTGTAGTTGATGATGTAGTTGGAAATAAATAATTTTTGTTTCGGTAAAAGTTGACGATTTAACAAATTTAGACTTAGATTTAAGATTTTGATTTAAGGCCAAGGACATATAACAGATGAAGGAAGAAAAAGAAAAAGAAGGGTAAATTGTAATTGAATGATTTTTTTCTTTTGTCTTTTCCCTTTTTCTTTTTCTTTTGTAATTTAAATTAAAATCTTGGAACTTGAAGTTTATTAAACAAAAACAAAAAACTTAAAGAAAATAAAAATTAATATGTGGAATATGAAATATATGGAAATATCAAAAATATCTCTCTTTATGGTTCTTTATTTCTCAATAACGTTTTTTTTTTTTATTTTTTATTTTTTATTTTATTTTTCTGATTTCTCTTTTCTTTCTCTTTTTTTATTTGTGGTTTACTAATTGTACTTGTACTTTAAAAAAGGCTGGGAAAGAAAAGAAAGTATTTGTTGATATTTTAATATTATTCAACCTTTTACCCCCCAATAATTTTTAATAAAAACCAAAACAAGGCAAATCCAATATTGTCAAAAAATTATATCCAAAAAATTTCTTATTGACTATGTGACAAACAAACAAAAAAAAAACCAAAAAAACAATGGTTAGTTATTATACTAAGGTATTTATATATATCTAAATATCTCAGGAAATTTTGAAAAATAAATAAATGGAAAACGTCTTTCAATTTCTTGGCTTGACTTGACCGGTTTAATATCTTTTAAAAAATGTATAGAATCCAAAAAGTAGATTTTTTTAAAAGAAATGAAAAATAAAAAATTGTGGGTAAATGAAAAGGAAAAAGAAAGAAAGAAAAAAGTGGGTGAAAAATAAAAAACTACAAAAAAAAAAAAAATATAAAAGAATCAAAATTATTTTTTTTTTATTTTCCGTTTTCCCAAAATTTCTCTATATTTGCTTTTTTATAAGGTGGTGCAAAATAACTCTTACATATGTATGTATAAATCAGTGAGGAGTTAAATATTAAAATTTTTTAAAATTCAAAAAATACACTAACCGGACATAAATGTCCATCATAACCATAAAATCAAACACTAATGGATAATTATCGATATTTCCATATTATATTATAATATATATATATTATATACTCTCTTTCATATTTATGGCTTTGTAAGAGATTCTTTCATTTCAATTTTTCCACCTTTTACTGTCATTAAAATTTAAATCTCATATCTCTTGTAACAAATTCTTCTATTTTGACTTATCTTTCTTCTTTCATTGTGTCTAGTTTCAATTTCATGTATATGGTTGGATCGGATATAAATATTTTTTTTTATTTAGTCTTTCATCCACCACATGACACACTTGAAAAAAAAAACAGCGCAAAACATCTATAAATGGTAATATCACATAGATATGTATTATGTAATTTAAGCAAAATAAGAAAAAAAAAGGAAAAAAAAATATGCCGTTCTTCCATGGACTTTTCAACTACCCCAGAAATCACTCATTCATTCGGCTGAATAACAAAAGATCCTCTCACTTTGTGGTAATGCTAATTCGCTTGCTTTAACTTCTTTTTTTTCAAAAACTTGACAGGTGCATTGATTATTTGGAACTACATAATGATCATCACTAGTGGGCTTTTTTAAGTTTTCCCACCTGTCATGCTTACATATGTTTTCGTGATTTTTTTTTCCTTTTCACACCCAAATCACACGTTACAAAAAACTAGAACCGATGCTCAAGATGAGGTCGGCGATAAAAAAATACGTTATTTTTTTGCATCCTTGATTATGTAATTTCACAGGGTTTCTTAAGGTCGTGTAAACCTTACCAGAACCATTTTTATCTGCAGGACGAGTGGTTTATTTTATTTTTTTTTTTTTTTTTGAGAACACGCTAACCATGAAATCAATAAAGCGGACGAAAAAAAAATCGTACCTTTGTTGAAAATCCATATACCCATTACTCCGGTTTTTTTTTAGTGATATTTTTATTATTTTGATATCCTAAAAAATAGGTTATTAATAATTTCCAAAACACATCCATTAGTTACTTAAATCAATTGCATATCAAACAAATAATAGTTTCCTCAATCTCAGCGTTCATTAATTAATCAACACACACCAATATATATTTTCAAATTACATTATCGTATAAAATAATCAATCAATCACATGTCATTCTCCTTTGGTATAAATAAAATATCAAGAGGAAGCACGGCATACAAAGACAAACCAACAGGAAGCACATTACCGCTATATTACAAAGACAAACCACCTTCGTCAACATCTTCGACATTTCACCCCGCATCAACTTCAAAACGTCAAAAAAACCTCCTTATGTTATTTAAAGGGTTTATGTATTCATTATTACTATACGGTGTCTATCACCTCGCATCCAATTCTGGTGGATCCTTTTTCTTTGATTATTCAGGACAATCGAAATGGGAACGTGCGCAGAATGAAGTTCGTCAAGCGATGTTGGATTCATGGCACACTTATGAGAAGTACGGGTGGGGGTACGATATCTACCATCCCATCAAACAAACTGGGGAAAATATGGGTCCGAAACCATTGGGATGGATGATTGTTGATTCGATCGATACCTTGATGCTTATGGATTGTCCAGATGAAGTGAGTAGAGCAAGGGATTGGATTAAGAATGATTTGGATTATGCGTTTGATTACGAGGTTAATACTTTTGAAACCACGATTAGAATGCTAGGTGGATTGTTGTCGGCGTTCCATCTTAGTGATGGTGATGATGTTTATTTGGATCGGGCTGTTCAATTGGCGAATTCGTTGAATGGCGCTTATGATACTCCATCTGGGATCCCGTATCTGTCGGTGAATTTGAAGACTGGGAAAGGGATTAAGAATCATATGGATAATGGTGCGTCGTCGACTGCGGAAGTGGGTACGCTTCAATTGGAGATGAAGTATTTGGCGAAATTGACGGGTGAGGTGTTGTGGTGGAATTCTGCGGAAAAAGTTATGCAAGTATTGGAAGCGAATAAACCTACTGATGGGTTGGTGCCAATTTATGTTAATCCAGATACTGGTAAGTATCAAGGACGTATTATTAGATTGGGATCTCGTGGTGATTCTTATTATGAATATTTGTTGAAACAATATTTACAAACAAATAAACAAGAACCGGTTTATTGGGATATGTATCGTGAATCGGTTGATGGGGTTAAAAAACATCTTGTCAGAAAATCATCACCTTCCGGATTGGCATTTATTGGTGAATTGAATAAGGGGATCGATGGTGGATTTTCCCCGAAAATGGATCATTTGGTTTGTTTTTATGGTGGGTTATTGGCACTTGGTGCAACTGATGGTTTAACTTTGGAAGAGGCTAAGAAATTGAAGACTTGGAATGAAGAACGTGCATCTGATTTCAAATTGGGTGAAGAATTGACTTATACTTGTTATAAAATGTATCATGATGTTGATCCAACTGGATTATCACCAGAAATTGTCGTTTTCAATGAAGATTCCACCAAAGATAAAGATTTCATTATCAAACCTATGGATAGACACAATTTACAACGTCCAGAAACTGTTGAATCATTATTTTACCTTTACAGATTAACTGGGGATAAGAAGTATCGTGAAATGGGTTATGAAATATTCCAAAATTTCATGAAGCATACAAAAGTGGTTAATGATGAAGGTGAAGTTTCATTTTCTTCCATCTATGACGTGACTTCATTAAACGGTAATAATACTCCTAAATTTAAAGACAATACTGAATCATTCTGGTGGGCGGAAACTTTGAAATATTTATATCTTTTATTTGATGACACAAATAAGATTCCATTGGATCAATATGTGTTTAATACAGAAGCTCATCCATTACCTAGATTTGATACTAATGATCATTTAAAAACGGGATGGAGAAGAAAAATTGATGAAAATAAAGAACCACAAATGTTGGATTCTAAAGTTCCTATTGATAAACATAATCCACCTGAAGCTTTACCAGTTGATAAATCTGCTCAACAAGAAGCTAAAGAAGCATTAGAAGAAAATCCTGAATTGGGTAAAGATGAAAATAAAGATGAAAAGAAGAAGAAGTTGGATAAAATTATGGAAGATGTAAGTAAGTAAATAATTAAGATATGTATAAAAATGTCACGTGACTTTTGTGGATTATTTTTTTATTTTTGGTTTTGGTGTTGAATGACGTCAACCAATTTAAAATAGCAACAAAAAAAAAAAAAACTTTTTTCTTTCTTTCTCCTTTCAACAATAAACAACAACAACAAAAAAAAAAAAAATTTTTTTTTTTTTAGAGAGAGCAACCCAAAATCGAAATCTGGTTTTTATTGTAATACGAGATTTCAATCCCAAGTTTATCTGTTTTACGTCTCACGATCCCCCTCCCCACCGCCACTCCGACGTGTGTGTTTTTTTTTTTAATACAGCTTCATTACGACGTTTCAATACATTTTGTGAGTTGTTACATTAAGAATTCTCCAAAAATTATTGTGATTGGGCCGCATTGTTTATAAGTAAGCAGGACAGACAAAACAAAAAAAAAAAATCCTACATCAATTTATTTATTTGAATACCCTTTTTCTACCAAAAGAAAAAAAAAAAAATCCTGACTTAAGATATCGCTCCATCATTATCATTATAGACTTCCTTCCTTGATTTCATTATACCCTGAACGAAAGAGATATATATATCCATCATAACGTCATACCCTTGTTTAATCTCGAAGCATAAATAAAAAAATCTTGAGAATTATTTTTCAGATCCATCCATCATGTCCAGTGACGTAAGTAAAACAACAAAAAAAAAATTATATGTGTAATCTTAATAAAGACTACATTTATCCGTTTATTTAAGCATATATACTAACAAGTACCGATTTAGCATAAATCAAAGTTTGACCTAGAACCAAATCCATTTGAAAGATCGTTTGCCACTAAGGATTCATCAAGTTTATCATTGAATGAACTTGGAAACAGAACAACAGTCAATAATAATGATACCACTTCAGAAAGAAATAGTATTGGGAGTACCAGTGTGCTTTCATCTGGGAAAACTGGTAATTCGAGCAATAAACATAATTTACACATCCCCAATATTTCCAGTGTCAATGAACAATCCACAAATGGGAAACTACCAGGCATCACTCCGCCGTTGTTCACACCTGGTGGAAGAAGATTACCACCGTTGGGGTTATCGCCAGGAGGCACTACATCAAGACAATATACTAGTGGTCTGAGTAATGGACCAAACACTAATGGTAATAATAGTAATAACCCGGAAAGTAATTTATGGAGTGGGTTCATTGGTAATCAGAATAATTTACAGCCACAACTGCAACTGCAACAGAATTTTAATCAGTTTTTATCGAATATGCGTAAAACGGGATTAACTCCTAATGAATCAAACATTAGAGGATTTACTCCTGGAGGGTTGAACAGTTTTGGGTTTGTAAATCATTTGGTTCCGGGGTTATCTACACCTGGGGCGTTGTTGAATGGTCCTATTACTCCTGGATTATCAAGTTTATTAGGGATTCCTCCTGTGCTGATGCCTGGCATGCAACAACAACCACAACAGCAATCGACACAACAACAAGGTGTGCCTCCACCACAACAAGTACCAGTTCAACAACAACAACAACCGCAACAACAAGGACATGGAATGCTTAATCCAATGCAACTGATTCCACCAGCACCAGAAATACATTCCATACCTGCAGTACCTGAACAAGTGCCAGTGTCAGTTCCAGTGACAGTTCCACCTCAAACAAATGATATTCCACCACCACCACCACCGCCACAACAACAACAACAAAATGCAGGTATCCATACAATTCCCGAAGTTCCACCAACGACAACAACATTCAACATTACTCCAGAATCCAACACATCTCAAGATCATGATACCAATGAACTAAATTCTAAACCTCCAGCTGGTGGAAGAAAACGGAAAAATTCCGTTAAATCACCAACCACAACAAAGAAAGCCAAAACAACTAAAGGGAAAAAGAAAGAACTAAAATCAAAAGTCAAAGCTGAACCTGAAACAGATGTGTCTAAAGATATTGCCGACGATGAACGAGAAGACATTGACGATGATGAAGATGATCAAGGGAAAGATTTGGATAATCAAGATTCATTTACCGATAACAAACCAACTGATGAAAAAGATACCAAAAAGACAACAATTGCCAGAAAAGGTAAAGGTAAGAAGGGGGTAACTGATGATGAAGAAAAGAGAAAGAATTTTCTTGAACGTAATCGTGTTGCGGCGTCTAAATGTCGTCAACGTAAGAAACAATTAATTCAAAAAATGGAAGATGAATTAGCATTTTATCTGACTGGGTATCGTGAATTATCTGCACAAGTTACCCTGTTGCGGTCACAATTGTTAACTTTAAAAGGTGTTATTGCCGGTCATCGAGATTGTGGAGCATTTGTGCAATACATGGGTGGGTTTGATGCATTAAATGAACTTTTAAATCAAGCTGATTTTGCTACTCAAGTAACTGAAGGTGTGCATACAAACATGACATCAATGCCATCAACTATTCCAACGACTTTGAATAATGTTGCCGATAATGGTGACGTAAGTCAAGATGCAGTAATGCCACCATCGGCACCAACTACAACGATGGCACCGCCATTACCTATTACGAATATAACAACGGCGAATGCTACATCGACACATTCTAATTCGAGAACAGAAACTCCAGATATAAATTTTGTCGCCAACAACAATGGAGGAGGTTCACAACTCACGTCTCATCATAGTTTGAATGACTTACCTGCCGCTGCTGCTGCTGCTGCTGCTGCTGCTAACAATCATGGTGGTACGTTAGGGTCAAAAATCTCAAATAATGGTGCTGATTTACGATCAATTAGTAGTATGTCGAATTTAGCAGCTATGAATGGAAACATTGCCCCATTTTAAACAAACCTTTTTATTTATATTTATTTAGTTATCTTTCTCTCTCTTTTAAGTAGTAGTTTTGTATGAGTATTTTATAGACCTTCAATTTTTTTTCTAAGTTGTTTTTTTATTATTGAACATTGTATGTGAACAGAGAATTAAGCATGAGGCGGGAGAGTACCGACTAGCGAGTTAATTGAATGCCGATAAATTTAATTAATTACTTATCCATAACGAGACTAATTACAATTGACGAAGGACAAAAAACCATGTCTGATCGTTGGTTAGTGTTGTTTACATTTGAATGTATGACAAAGAAACACATGGACTCGGGAATTTTATCCAAAATTTTGGATTGACAGTTTTTTCGCAACTAATCAACAAACGTTATCAATCAATAATAAGAAATGTGGAAATTTTTAATTGAGTACATACATAGACATGTGACAAAAATTACCGAAAGGTTAAATTGATATTAATTACCTTTATTTTATTTTCATAGCCACACATGTCAATATATATAGATGATATTATAATTATCGTGACAAGATTAAAGAAATAAAGATGTAAGGGATTGAAATGTCACATCAATCAATCAAAGGGTCTTTTCAATACTAGAAAAAAATAATAATAATAATTTTTCAGTCCATGTCAGTGAACATTAATAACCAATTGATATATGATTAGTAAGATGAGGTCTAGACTTTATTAAAAAGATGAACGAGATTAACTAATTACATTCAAAAACAACCAACAGCAAGACAAAACAAAACGCGGGTCAATCTGTAATTACAAATTATTGACATCCATCCATCGTGTTTGAAGATGTATCATGATAGAATATTTATCCAGTTAGGGTGAGGTTTAAATTCCGCTTAGAAACATCTCTCGCATAAAGGAAAAATAAACCAAACTTTAAAAAAAGAGAAAGAACCCTTATTGTTGATGTTTGGATGTTTTTATTTGTACCTTTTTATTTAGAAATCATCCCAATTAGGAAACTCATAAATTTTTTTATTTTTGTGTTTGTGTAATTATTGGAGAAAAAAAAGAAAATTCTAACCGAAACGATAAAACAAAAAAAAATTTTAAAAATTTAAAATATTCAAAACTATGATATTTGGGTTTGTCTTGGTATTAATGATGATGAAGGGATACAATACAATCCCATCCACAATTATTATGGTAAATTAGTGTTTGATAATATATGTAACCTTGGAAATAAAATATACACCAAATGAATAAGTTATGCACAAAAAACACGAAACACGAAACACGAAACAAGAATAATATTGAAAAAAAGTTCAAAATTTCAAAACCAAACTCGGAATAAAAAAAAAATTTTTATTATTCACGAACTCAACATTTGATTTCTAAACACACGCGGACTACTTCTCTAACTTAGTAGAGAGGTATCGGTAACTAAATAATTTATTTTCTTTGTTTTGTTTTTCAGGTTCATGTACATATTTTGGTGGCGGAGAATTACATTACGTTAAGGAACCAAAGCAAAGCAAGTTCTTTTATTTAGTATTGAAAATCCCAATTTCTCGTTAGACTTTTACTTTTTTTAACCCATTTAACATTTCACGTACAAGCATAAGCATAAGCAAGAACAAAGTTACAAACCAATAAACAAATCAATAAAAGTAAATAAACAACAAGCGTCAATAATAAGTCTAGAATTTATTAATTTATTGTTTTTGTTTCTCATAAAACACGATCCATTTTTTTTTGTTTTATAAAACTACATCTAAATTTCTTTGTGTGTGGTGTTTTTCCCTTTTTTTTCATTTTAAAACAAATTCAAGTTTTTCTTTTTTTTTCAAGAATTACTTTCTTTCTTTTCCATCCAAAAATATTTACTTATTCACCAATCCTTTAACCAAGTCCATTCATTTTAATATTTACCTCACCTCGGCTTTAGTTTTATATACTTTGCTGCTCCTCCTTCCTTTCATTTTCCCTTACAAAAAGGTCATTCATCGCACTACCTAAAATTTTTTTTTTTTGTTTGGAAATATAATATAAAAATATAAATTTATTTACAGCCAGCATCTTTTTTTTTTCTTTTCCTGGTTTTTTTTTTTACTACAAATCAAATCAAATCAAATCAGATCAATTCATAAAAAAAACAACAAACCCTTTTTTTTTATAATTACCTACTCATCATATAAATGTTCATCAAACCATAAACAATGGGAAAATCTAAACCACAAGTTTCCAATTTAAATTTACCAAAATTACCTCCATCTAAAAATCAAAATCAAAACAATAACAACAATAATGCATCATCTTTTACAACCATCATTGATGCAGGTATAATGTTACCAGATCAATTTACAAGAAAAAATTTGAAATCTATTCTACATATAATTACTCAACAATTGAAAAAAAGAGGTACTAAAACTCCTCATATATTCCTACCGTTCAGATCAAAAATTAATGATGAGAAATTAGAACTATTTTTATCTTCAATTTGTCCTCAAGGTGAATTACGCCAAGATGAAGCTTTACTACTCCAAATTTGTTCCAAAACTGATGAATTTACTTTAATTTGTGCATTAAAGTTTTTCTGGTCAAGATTACCAAATAATGAAGTTATTGGTTGGGATATCTACCTAGAGTTTAAACGTCGTGAAGCCGAAAAAGGGTTCCCGAAAAATTCTTTCTTAACTATCATGCCAAAATGTTTATCATCTCCTGCTCATGCTTCTATTGTTTATGATTTCTTGGACTTGATTTTAAGTATAACTTCAAATTCTCAATTTAATTATTTAAGTGGAAGAAAAATCAGTAAGATGGCTAGTTTTTGGGCTTTCAGTAGTAATCAACAATTTCTCCAATCTCCATTTTTCGATGCTACGAAAGAAAATGAATATAATTTTATTGAAGGGGTCGATTCTTGGAAAAAATCAACAAATGCTTTATTCCATTTGGTGTTAGCTTTCTTAAGATCAATGTTACCGGAAACAAATTCTGAAACTTTGAAAATCCCGAAAACTTTACAATCATTGTTGGTTACAACTCAATATCCACCATCTTCTGAATGCGATTCCGATAGAGGTTATCTTAAACATATGATCACCATTCCTTGTGTATGTGTCACCACTACTCAACCATCTAAAAATCCATATGAATTAATTAGCAAAGTAAGGCATACACTAAAATTTGATAAAAAAGATGATTTCCTATCTATTGAAAACTATACAATATTGAAGAATTTATTTTCCAAAAAAGGAACTTTTGATATTGTCAATTCCTTAACTGATGAATCCAAAAGAATCTTATCACGAATTTCAGCAGAACCAATAATCTCAAAATTTAATCTTGTACCAGGTTGGAGTCAATCTAAAATTCCTGTTGATTCTGATATTCCATTATTTTCAGAAATTTCAATTAAAGATGTCACTATTCAAGATTATTTCATCTGGGCTTGGTTATCATCTATTAGTAGTGATCAACCATCGGCCACTAAATCAATTTTTGGTAGATCTATAGTGGTTGAAGCCGAAGTATTGGGTTTCCAAAAATGGATCGTCCTTACAGAGAAAACATTAAGTTCGGAAGATTATTTACAAAAATTTAATTTGGATAAAAGAATGTTGAGTAAATCTCACAAGAGACAAATATCAATGGAAGATTATAAAGATGTTCCTTTACCACCATTACCAGGAAATGACACTAAAAGTACACAACAGCATCAATCTACCAGTTCCTCCTCGTCATCATCATCATCTATGTCTTCATCTTCAGGAAAAGAATCATTCCAATCAAAAGATTCCAAAAAACATGATCTGGATTTAACAACAACAAGTGATTCAAAAACACATCCAACACCACCATATTCATCAAGAGATCTGGAAGCATTTGACAGACTGTTTAGTGATGAGTTTAGTTATATCTACCCAACATCGGTCAACACAGAATTGTTACAAGAACATGATCAATATATGGCATCATCTAAAGAATTGCATAGTGAAGCATCAAGATTTCTTAAGACCACCACCGATGATATCTATTTACCATTAAAACATCAAGTTGGAAGAAAAGCACCTCCATCAGCTTCTTCTTTGGATCCATTTACTCCACGTTCTCAAGATCTGCTTTCAAATAGACAATCGAGCACTCCAGATAATACTTTCTCGCCATCTAAAAGTGATAATAACACCATTGATACATTGAAAGAAGATAAATATTATGAACCATTTGATGTGTATCATCCTGAATTGCAAAAACCATCAAGTGAAGCCAATAGTTCTTTGGAACCTTATGATAATTATTATGTTGATGTCGGTGCTCCTACATTACAACCACCAGCTTCAGGAAACTTACGTAAGTCTCCTCCTTTACAACGTTTGAATAATGAACTTTTGGATCCAGCAGGTGATGCTACTATTGCTGTTGATAGGAATATGGTCACTTCAAGCACACCTGAACCAGTCGTTGAACAGGAACAAGAGGAAAACGATGAAGAAGAATGTGAAGAAGAAGAAGAATCTTGCGAGGAAACTGATGCAGATGAAATCAGACGTCGTAAGGAAGAAAAGAAACGTAAAAAGAAGGAGAAAAAGAAATTGGCCAAACAAGCAGAAGCTGCTCAATTAGCCGCTGCTCAAGCTGCGGGATTCCCATTTGCTTTATTGCCTTCCAATATTCCACCACCTCAAATTCCAGGTATGCCAGAACCGGAAAAGACCACTACTGGAACACCGAAAAAGGAGAAAAAGAACAAACAAGATTCATCTACACCTAAAAAGAAAAAGGAATCTTCCGCAACTGCTACTCCTAAGAAAGTTAAACGTGCTCCAGTTGATCAAACCAAACCATTACCTGATCCTTCAGATTCTCCAACAAACATGGATAAGACGTCATCTTCTACAAGTGCTGCATCAACTGCAAGTCCAATGTCAGTTCCAAGTCTCGCACCTCCAAAAGCTGCGAATATTTCTAATTCACCAAACATGGGATTTGTCAGTTCTCCAAAATTTGCCCCAGCTCCAATTGGTAATGATGATGTTCCAGCAAATGAAATCTTAGTTGCACCTAAAGAACAATATAATCTTTTCATTTCCCAACATCCACCAAGTCAACCACAATCACCAGCACATCCATATTTCATGCAAGATGAAAAACGACCAACTGGTAAAAGTCCAGATACATCTCTTAGTGAAGTAACTCCTGCACCATCTGCACCTGCCCACAAAACAACTAGAAAACCACCACCATCATCGACTCCAGTGGTAAAATCAACATCACAAACCCAACCAGAACCACAACAACAACCACAACCACCAGCACCAATTCCACAACCAACAGTGTTTAATGCCACTCCACCAATGGGTCATGCTCAATTAGCACCTGTACCACCTCAACAACCAGGAGTTCATAACGCAACCCCACCAATGAATCCACCGCCTCCTCAACAACAACAACCACATATGATGAGACCAGGATATTATCAACAACCAGCCAATTACCCACCACCACAACAACCACAACCGCAACAACAATATATTCCAAGACCACAATACCAACAACCACAGCCAATGGGTTATACTGGATATCAACAACCTCAAATGCAACCATATCAACCACCACCACCACAACAACAGCAACAACCACAACAATCACCTATGGGATATGCTGGATATCAACAACCACAACCAATGGGTTATCCACAATATTATCCACCTAATGGTATGGCTCCACCAATGCAATATCAAGGACCACCACAAGGACATCATCAACCACATCCACCACATCAACATCATCAACAACAGCCAATGATGATGGGACCAAGAGGTAAATCACAACCTATGATGAATATGGTTCCTATGGGAGCTAAACATAACAAGAATCAAGTTGCCAATAAAGCTAACTTGCGAGCTGCTTTTGTTCAAGGTAGTTTCGGGATTTAATATGGATTGTTTGTATATATAGATAGATAGAAATGAAATCAATACATGTTTTGTATTATTATTATTATCATATCATGAGAGTAGTGAATTCTAATAAATAAATATAAATAAATAACAAATAGTATACACAACTATAAATAAATAAAAATTCAAATAAATAAAATAAATAAATAAATAAATAAATAAATAAAACGCAAATATATCTAATATTCACTTAATCTCAACTTCTTTCCAATTTCACGGATACTGAAACCAGAGTTACCGCGATTCAAGAACGGAGGTTCAGGAGATTGTCCTCTACTCTTAATATCTTCCTCACCCATATCGAAATAACCGTAACCACCCAATAAAGTACTCAAATGACTTGGAGTCTCACCATCACCACCTCCATTTTCCTTATTATCATCAGTACCGTTAGCATCACCATTTGCATCACCTTGTTGTGGATCAGCAGTTTTAGCTTGTTCAACTTTAGCTGCTGCAGCAGCAGCTGCTGCTTCTTCTTCTTGTTTCTTCTTTCCGAGTTGAGCTTCAAGACCTTTAGCGATTCCCAATTGGACGGATTTCTGCAATTCTTGCTTCAATTTTTCCATTCGGTTAGCTTGTTTCCAAATACTTTGGATTTCCAACAAGTATGAGTTCAAAGTGACCAAGAAACGTTGTGTTTGTCTATGTTTCGAACTAGCACAAATGGAAATCGAATCATCTTTCAAAATGTATCCTATACCGAACCCGTTTGCGGAAACTGGACCAAACCCGAATAAACGCAACGATGGATTACCACAGTTCGAAGTGGAGATGATTGTGTTGTTCAATTTATCCCAACCTGGATCGGCGAATATGTCAGGGATTTGTTTCAAAATGTCGTCGTCTTTGTTGAGGTTGTGGTGGTTGGCTCCACCGACAACGGTGGTGGAGTCGTCATCGTCGTGACTGTTGTGTTGGGCAATGATGGTGTCGTCTCTGGATAATTCAGTCGATTCTTCTTGTGATTGTGATTGTGGTTCTTGAATGTCATCTTGTTTGGTGTCACAGTCTTGTAAGTATCTTTTCCAGATACAGAATAAGGCGTACAAGTGACGATCAACCCCTTGACCGGCAGAACACATTCTGGTTTGGGCGGAATGTTTGTTACAAGCATCAGCTAAGTAATCTAATTTTTTCTGGATGGAAATGGTTGAATCGAAGAATTTACGGACAAATAAGTTGGATTCTTGGGAGACGGTTCTGATAGCTTCAGTTCTACCATGGTAGAATTGTTTGGTCATGGCTGGTTCGTAAGTACATTCGACTTTACCGTAAAGAGCGTAATAAGTAGCTTGGAATGCCATTTGAACGAAAGCATCTGGTGAATACTTCATTTTCTTAATTTGAGTCGAACCATAATCTCTGAATTCTAAATGACGGAACTCATTTTGGTTAATTAAATCAGATAATCTGGTTTCACCGAATCTCAATGCTAATGATAAATCAGGAGTCAATTCCCATTCTAATTTACGTGGAACAGTGATAAGATCTTCATCTTCCAATTTGGTGGTGCTGGTGGCATCCCATAATGATGGAGCATTGTTGTTGATGGAATGAGCAAAAGATAAAATGGAATCGGTATAAATGTCACTAACGAAACGTAAAACAGTATGACCGTCAACACCAGTATGTTCGAAATTAATACCAGCTTTAGCGTTTTTGGTAACAATGATTTGCAATTTATCATACCATCTATTAGTACAAGTACCAACTTGAATACCGTTATCTAAAATAGATAAACCACAAAGCATATTGGTGGATAATTCAGATAAATCATTAATCACAATATCATCAAAACATAAAACAAATAATGCAGAATCAATAAGCGACAAGACTTCATGATTGGTTGGATTATCTTTCATCAAATGTTTTCTAATGTTAGCCCAAATTCTTCTATTTTCAGTAGTCAAGACCCCGAAAGAAGATTTAGCAATATCTTCAGAAGGAGTATGTATAGAATCATGAATGATGGATTGGAAATTAACATTCAATTCAGCTTCACTTAAAATCAAATTATTTTCGGAATCCAAGACATCAAACCAGTAAAGCTGGGATTTCGACATGACAATAATATGATTCGAAGATGGGTCACTTTGCATCATACACCCTTCTTCAGTTGGGATTCTCGAAGCACCGAATAATTTAGTGTATTGATACATACATAATGGTTTATTATTTTTCAATGTATCAATGGATAAAGTTTCATTTTTCAAAGCTTGAATGAATTTCAAAGATGACATGACTAATGAGGTGGCTCTTTTAACTTGAGGATTAACGGCACTAGATTCATTAGTGAATGGATCATGTTCCAATAAGAAAAATGGATTTAAATTCAAAACAACAGGAGAATCATAATTCAAATAAGCATCGTACCAGAATTGTTCAATATAACTTGGTCTACCTTTAGCGTATTGGTGTAATTCTGAATCTAAATATTTACCAGTACCATTGTTGAGGAATTTTTCGACGGCGATTTTAGTTTGTTCGTGTTCATGTTCAGTTTGTAATGGTTTTAAAACGTTCAAGTAATTTGCACAAGTTTGTTCCAAATCTGGTATTGGAAGTTTTTGTAAAGTTTCTTGTTGTGAATAAGTGGACATTTAGGAAAGAATATATTTGTTTATTCTATGGGGATTGTGGAGTGTTAGTTTAAAATTGATGGTGTATTGAAATAAATAAATAAGTTAAAAAAAGGACAATGAATGGAGTGGGAATAAAAGTAAAAAAGTGGTGAAGGAATGCCAAAAGAATTGAAAAATAAATAAGTTGGAAAAAGAGAAAAAGAAGGAGTGAAATATATAAAAAAAGAAAAAAAATAAATGAAGGGAAAGGGAAATTTTGGTTGATATAAATAAATAAATAAAAAAAAAATTTTCTTGATAATTAATTTGTGGGTGAAATATATTTGTGTGGGTTGATATTGTATGTGGGTGATCAAAAAAAAAAAAAAAAAAGTAAGATATTGCTGAAATTAGTATGTAGTGTACCTGTGACCAAACGTACACAAAAAAACTCCGTGATTTTTTTTCTTTTTCGGAGTTTAAAAAAGTCTGGGGGAGAGAAAAAAAAAGATTTTATTCAGCGACACTTCCATTCGCCAAAGTTCGTAATTTATGTATGTGTACATAGTTAAGATACACACACAAATATATATCTATACTTTCTTTCTCTTTGGTAGTGGTAGTATGTAATAGTTTAAAATATTATTTATTTTCGACCCTTGCGTATATAAACTTCTATTAATGGGTTAAGATTTAATTGGCTAAAAACAAACAAACAAATTCCACTTTTATGTGTTTTTAGTTACAAAACTCCGAGATTAGTAATAATGCAATGTTAAAAAAAAAAAATTCTTTTGATATTATTTTTTTCTTTGTTTTTATTCTTATCAACCAATCGGAGTCGTTAGATTTGTTTATTTCTCAAAAAACTAATTTGTGGGGCAACGGATGAAAAACTTATTTTTTTTTTTCTTTTCTTTCTTTGTCTTCTTTGTTACTTTTAATTCATACACACATATACAGTACTTCATTAATTATTATTTTCTTGACTTCTTGACTTCTTAGTTCATTAGAATAATAAATTATTCAAATCGAACCATATTTTTTTTTTAAAAAAAAAATCCATTGATGGCTTTAAAAGGATATCATTATCCTGTGTAAACTTTTAGATTGTATATATGTATACGCACGGATCAATTTACATAATGTTCACTTTCCGTTCATCCTATTAATTAACAATACCCATGGATCCACATGGTACTTATCATACCATGTCAGAGTCACACTTGACACAATCCACCTTTGAGTTTCATGTAATAGATAATGTGACGGTTATGCAGTAGCAAGAATTTCACACTGCGTCACTTTACCCCGGATACTGGGAAAAAAAAATTACGACACTTTCGGAGTTTTATTTTTTTTTTTTTTTTTTTGCTGTAGATTATGTAATGACTCCTATTTTCTGTTTCAACACTTGCTTCAACAATTCCACGGATATTACATCATTGATTGTTGGTTGTAAACCACGTTTTGATTTTTTGAGCCAAGCCCGTCGGGTTTAATAAATTCTTAATTCCAATTGACGTCTTGTTTTTTTGGTTGTAAATCTTTTGTTTGTTAATCAAAATTGGTTGTAAAATTTAACCAAAAAAATTTAATAACCTGAAATTTGTATTGTACTTCTTACAAGATGATTTGATGATGTCATCAAATGATTCCATTGATGTGTTTTTGAACACTCATCCAACACCAGATATTTTTTGCGAGAAATTTATTTGTGGTTTGAAAATTTGGAGATGTTATGTGTGTTGCAAACACATATCTTTTCACTCTCTGTGTGCACCAAATAAAAAGACTCAACTTTTATATGATAAGAAACCTTAGTCAACAGTAAGGAATGTATTATAAACTACAATCTAAAGTCTTTACAAGAAGTTGAGCTCATTTCTTGGAACATTGACAAGCATAAATATCACAATTTCTATCAATGCTTTATCCAAAAACCATGCTTTTAAAGAAAAATTGGGGTAAAAAATTTCAACACACATTTATATTCTAAGCCTCAATGGTTAGATATCCACTTCCAATAAACACCATCACCATTAAAGCTATCCCTACCCTATATTATTAATTGCCATCCCACTTCCCATACCAATGAAAAACTATAAATTCATCGATAAATTACTTTCAAATTTGTAAAAACTTTTTCTTATCATCATCATCATCATCAGATATCACTTCTTCAAATCCAATCAACTATGAAATTCTCAACTGCTGCATTAACTTTATCCTTAGCCGCTTCCATCCAAGCTGGTGTTTCCAACCCAACTTATTACAACAATAACAACAACAACAACAACAAACATAAGAATGATGGTAAAGGTCTTGAAACTGTCAAATTTGAATTTGCTTTAGGTGTTAGAGAAAAATGTGATTACCAAAAAGATGACATTTTTGTTGTTTTTGAAATTGGTGATGGTCAATTAGAAGTTGATAGCAAGAAATTCAACTGCAAGTGTGATGATAATGAAAAGAACAAACGTGGTAATGTTGAACCTCTCACTAATAATAATGGTCACAATAACAACAACAACGATCATAAGAACAACAACAACGATCATAAGAATAACCACAACCAACACAACAATCACAATGATCACAAGAACAACCACAACAACCATCATGAAAACAAACATCACGGTAACAACAACCATCATGAAAACAACAATCACCACAAAAACAACAACAAACATGATAGCAAAGGTCACGGTCATGACGGTGTCACTCCATTGAACCAATACAACGATAAAGGTAAACGTGGTAATGAACAACAACAACAACCATGTGACGACAACAAACATCAAAAATGTGATTTCTGCAGAGTTGAAAGATCATTCTGTCAAGATTCATTTACTTTATGTGATGGTATTTTGAAAGATGAACATTCTTACACTGGTGAAATTGTCTCCAACCATCAATTCCAATTCGATCAAGCTTGTCAATCTGGTGCTTTACATTCTTGTGGCTGGTCCATTGTTGAAAAAGATTGTGAATTGTTATTAGCTGTTGATGGATGTACTGAATTCTGGGAATGTCCTGTTGATGATTGTGATACCTACAAGTTGTACGATAGCTGCATTGATTCCAAATGTAGAGAAATTGAAATTATTGTTATCTTGATTGAAGAAGAAGAAAAGAATAAGAAAGGCGGTAAAGGTCAACACGACAACAAGGGCCAACACGACAACAAAGGTCAATACGACAACAAAGGCCATAACGGAAAAGGTCAAAATGATTGTGAAGATAACAAAGGTAAAGGTAACGATGGTAAAAGCGGTAACAAAAGTTGGTAGATGTCCCTTTTAAAAATCAGAATTGGTATTTAGAGGTGTGATAATTTTCGGTTTTCGGGTTTTTTTACATACAAAAAAAAAGTTCCAGGTTTTCAGTTCTTCTTATTCTCGATTGTTTTTTTGCAATCGAGTTGCTTCATTTCGGTTTATTCTTTCGGTTTTTCAAAAAAAAAAAAAATATGTCTTTCACAATTCTGATTTAGTTATTCAAATTGAATATACGTATCCAATTCACGCCTACAAAAAATCAATCAATCAAAAAAAAAGTCTCTATTTCTACTCTATTAAACTAAACTATCATGACTTTTGAAGAACAATAGGAACTCTCAAAGTTACCTTTTCTGTACTTGTATGAAACTTCAAATCAATTTTCAAATAATATATTCTTGCCAATAAACAAGATTGGAAATCCGGAACCAAGCAAAAATCAGTCAGATTGATCGGTTTCAATACCGCATTTGCGAAATTCACCGATAATTGCAAATTCTTATAAAATTTCGACGTATTCTGCACTTTCCCGGAATTATTATCTGTTGATTTGAGAATTTCCTTCTGCCATGGTACCGAACCGATCGAATCATATGATTGTCCATTGGCACTAATACCCACGTCTCTGATATTCACATGAACGTATTTGGTTGATAAATTAGCGAGACATTTTATATCTTGCACGAGATCTCTCTCAACGTCTAATGCTTCCGGACCTACTTCTTTTAATAATCTCAGTAATTCAATGGCGTATTTCTGGAATTTCTTGATGGTTAAAATATCGAAATTATCATTACTGTTACCTCCGTTTTTGGTTTTATTTTCAAACATCATTTCTGGATGAATCACAATTGGAATTGGTAGTTTCTTCGACTTGACCGTTAGGGAAACTAATTCAACTGATAATGATTTGAATTCTGGTAATGACGATGAAGAAGACGATTGATGTCTATCATCACCGTAAATAAACGTCAAATCTATTGGAATGTTTAATATTGTCGGGATTGGTTTCTGTTTTGGTTGGAATTGTGGTAATGGAATATAATGAACATAATATTCTTTCTTAGGCGTGGAGAATGCCGTCAATCCAATGATTTTAGTATGTCCGAAAACTGATTTCTTCTTGTACGGGAAAAACACTTCATAGGTGTTTTCATTCACCACATGGACATTACGTTGATTCACTTTGGAATAATAAGATTGTTGCATTTTTATAAGATCAGTAGTACTACTAGTTGGAGTTAACGGTGGTGGGCTCGTATTTGCTAACGATGGTTCACTCGATACTGGTCGTAATCCGCCTCCTAAATTGGACAACGATGTTTGTGGCGAGAGAGTATTTGCCAATTGACGTAATGATCCACCACTAGACACCGGTTGTAATGAATTTTGTTGTTGTCTTGCTGCAAGAATATCTTTCCCAAGAGTGATTTTTTCCTTGATTTTATCAACCATATTTGTATACAATAATCGAGCTTCTTGATGGATCATGGATCTATTCAATTCGAAAATTGTCTTTGTTACCGGCATTACTCTCAAATATTTATAATCTTCATTAGCAACCACATATTCATCATTGGTTTCATCAATAGTGTGAGATCCCAATGTTCCAAAAAATTGTTGATACCCAGATGCTCTACCGATAACTCTAGCACTGATACAGTAACTGATGGATGTGTCGTTGAAAGAAAAATCATTAGTCAAAGATGCATATTTATATTTCTTACTTGATGCTCCTCCTTCTTCAGTGGTTTTATCATGTTGGTCTTTCCATTTGTTCCGTAAACTACTAATCATCTCATTTTTCAGGACACCTAGAGTCGGCGGGATTTGTAAATGTTTAATCAACAGATGATCACATACACTTTCCAATAATTTCTCCGGGATTTTGAAAGTGAAATATTTTTTATACGTGAGTCCTGGTTCAAAAATTTTCCGATGATCTAAATGGTAATGAGTATTATCGATCGGATCAAACACCGATATTGGTTTATGAGGATCATTATGGTCCGAGATCAATCTATCCAAATATGCATCATTCCACAGCGCATGGAAATCAAACATGGTTAAAAAACGATCAATATGGGTAGGTTGTTCCACCAAAGTACTATTGGTCGTTTTCCCAAATGTAGCACATCCTTCGAGTTGTACCGAAAACATGTCGAACGGAATCGGATGTTTGGTTTTATTAGTGATCAAGACAAACCCATAGATATAATCGCCTTGTTTCAATTCTAAAGATAATGGATCTACCAATGTATATGGTTCACCTAGTTTCCCAAAATGTTTCGTAATGTTTATCTTCACCTCCAATTGTTTGGCGATATCTTTATTGAACGACGTTAATCGTTTAAGTTTATGTGCATTTTCCAATATTGTTTCATCAGTCACTTCATCCCCCTCTTCTCCTTCTTGGTCATCGCCAGGCGTTGGCATCCCCATCCCTAACTGTCGTTGTTGTTGTTCTTCAAAATTTGGACTCGGTGATGTCGGCACAGATGCGAAATATTCGTGAAGTCGAACTGTAGAAAGATCAGGAGTCATTTCATATTGCGGAGGTGCGGTTCGTGAATCCTCAACGCTGGGGGTTAAGTTCTTGGTGATTGTAGATCTGAACATTTGATAAGATGGTAATATATTCACTAATTCATTTGCTTCGTCTTCATTTTGGGTCTGCGATGTTATGCTGGGGTTTCTATGAACGCCTTCTTTAAGTGATAAAGACGATAATTTCAAATTGAACCTGTTTCTATCTTCCATGATATTCGATTTGGTAAAAAAAAAGAGTGATACTTGTTTCGTATCCGCCAACGAATTCCTGAAAAAGCTAAAAGGTAAAAAAAAAATGAAACGGAAAAAGAAAAAAAAAAAAATGGAATGTAACAATCGACGTAAAAAAAAAAAAAAGAAAAAAAACAGAGCGGTTAGATGGTTCCGTGACGTGATGTCTTGTGCAGGAAGTTTGGTCCCATCCGGCCAACCGATATCGGCCCCAAAACAATAATTTTTTTATAACACATCAAGTTTATTTATTAATCTATCTATCTATAAATGGTTAATGGAGCATTAACTATTAAACTATCACCATTGTTTAATCTCACAATAACTTTAATATAGTATAACTTGCTACTATAACAAGATTGGAAATTAGGAACCAAAGTAATTTTCTCCAAACCTTTACATGGATGATCATTACTTTTCAGACTACAATTATTCAAATTCATTCGTATGGAGAATTTTTTGGTGAATAACTGTTCTTTATTAGCACGATCTTCGACCCATGGAATGTTTTTAATATTCGACGTCGATCCAATCCCATCTTGAGAATTGGTTTCAAAAGTGAGGTCAGATATTGGCAAATTAATGTATTTCGTCTTTAATGTAGCCAAACATTTGACATCTTGGTACAATTTAGTTTCCAATCGTAAAGCTTCATTCCCTACCACTTTAATGATTTTGTGAAATTCACTCAAATAATTTGCAAATTGCGATACCACCAACAGATCAAAATTGGCTGGTTTCGATTTCTTGGTATCCAATTCTTTCTCTGAAAATAACATATCAGTGGTGAACTCAATTGGGATAGGGTGTTTTTTAGATCTTATCGACAAAGAAACTAACTCAACGTCAATTGATTTGATATCAGGGAAAGTTTTCGATGAGCTTGGATTTTCGGAAAAATAGTTCAATTCAATAGGTACCACAATTTCTGATTCTTCCAAAGGAGGAGGTTTACCAAATCTAGTTGGTGGGGTATACTTAATTCTGTAATAATCTTTCGGTGTCGACAAGGAAACCACACCAAGATATTTGCTTGATCCAGTAATTGATTTTTTCTTATGGGGTATAAGACATTGATACATGTTTTCATCAGCCGATTTCTGATTTCTTCTTAGTCTATTTTTAATGGTATTATCAGCTTCGTTGTACAATTGTCGTAATTTAGCTGTATCATGACTTACCATTGGACTCAACGCAAGTCTTGTACTACTGCTATTACTACTAATAGTACTAATTGGTCCTGGTCTGGAATTCATTAAATCATTACCATATTCAATTTTGGAAGTGACCGAATCAACAAATGCACGGTAAAAAATATTCGAATCTCGTAGCATTTGTTGCATATTGTATTCAAGTTCCAAATTCGGGGTAGGAATCACACGAATAGGACATGTAACTTCTTTGGCAACAATATATTGATCTTTTTCAACGGGGAACTGATAATCAGATGCTTTACCAATGACTCTAGCATCAATACTATACGAGGAATAACTATCCAGAAATGATAAATCTTTAATCATTAAATGTTGATTTGCTAATAGTAGTGATGGAGGGAAATTTTTCCTATCAATGCCTAGTGTTGGAGGGAGTTCAGTATGTAATGGTAAATTAAATTGATCACATGTAGTATCTAATAGTTTCTCCGGGATTCTGAAAGTGAAAAATCTTTTGTAAGTAACATTTGGTTGGAACAATCGTTTCACATCAATCGACAACAAGGTATTATCATAAGGATCGGTTTCACCTGGACACCAATCATGTGGGTCACCACTGTCTGTAATTAGTCTATCGATATTTGCATATGACCAGGATGCGAAAAGATCCAACATGGTTAAATATTTGAATCTCACTGATGGCTGGTCTTGCTTTACAATATTGGAACCAACATCTAAACTAATAAACGTTCCTTCAAACACCACATATACCATATCAAAAGGGATTGGTTCATTTGATGTATTTTGGATTGTCACATACCCGTGGATATAATCTCCTTGTTTAAACTCTTTATTTGAAGGATCCATGAAAATCGGTTTATGTCCACTTTGACAAACTTTTTCAGTAACTAGAATATTGATGTTTAATGATTCACTTTTAGGGTTTTTCTTATGAGTTAAATTAGGTAATTTGTCTGCATTTGCTAAAATACTATTTTTCCACATATCTTCACTTTCTTGATTAAATGTAATCGAATCATTATCATTATGACTGAAATAATCATGAGTCGACATATCATCCACTGGAGATTGCATCCCACTGAATGTTAAAAGGGAAGGAGTTTCTGAAGTTATAGGTGTCATTTCATAAGTTGGAGGATCAATGGAGTAATTTTCATTTGTAGGAGTTAAGTTTTTAGAAACTGTTGATTGAAACATGTGATACGAAGGTAAGATGTTATTAAGTAACTCATCTTCATTTGGAGGTTGTGGTTCATCTGATGATCCCGGTTTCATTATCAGGGGGGATATTTATTTTAAATAAAGAGAGATGAGTATTGAAAAATTAAAAAAGAGAAAACGTTTTTAAGAATATTTACATTTCCCTTCTATTGTTAAAGGCTTTTTTTTCTTGTATTCCTCTCGGTGCAGGATTACCGTTTCCGTTTTAAATTTTTTAATTTGTCTTTTTCGCCGTCGCATTCTGAAAACTAAATGCCGAGCAAAAATTTCTACGGCTATCCTTGACTTGCATATAAAAAAATTCTAAATGGAAATGGAAATCGAAGTAGAAAGAAAGAAAAGGGACAGTTTGTGATGTGTATTGTTGTATCAATCTATGCTATGAAGTACAAATAGAATGTCATACAAAGTGCAAACAGCTCATTGTTCTCCCCAGTTGGACCACCCCGCATTGAATTCTCGAGAACTCCGTAGTTTGTCATTTATTTTTCTCCATTTGTTCGTTCTATGCATCGATGTAATTTCATGGATGATCATACATCTCAACAAAACAATGCGAATATTTTTTTTGCTAACTTAAAAAAGATAAGAAATCTAATTGTGGTGCCGTCTCGTCTTTGAACTCTTTTTTTTTTTCTTGTGGCGGCGGATCAAAAAGTTTATCTCACAAGATTAATAATAATTACATTCATCTTCTTCTTTTTCCACAATTTCTGATCCACTCCTACTAAAAAACACCATAAAATCCACCATGGGGTCAGAAAAGTTTTCAAAACATGCTGACCATCCATATTTCCAATCAAACATATTCCGCAAAGGTTTGGTTATCTTTTCAACTGCCTGTTTAATCATCTATTCATTATTCGTGATCTCTCCAGCCACAATTAAACTTCCACCAATTGACTTGTTACTGCAGATACCACATGATTTGACAAGAACGGATCCATATTTAGGATTACATGCTCAAACAAATAGTGACGACCCGTTAGCTGACAAAATTGGTCAACCGGACTTGAACCCATCATCCAAGCATTTACATATTGGGAAAAAAGCAATGGTTGCGAGTGATGTCCCATTATGTTCCACCATGGGAAAAGAAATTTTATTACAAGGAGGTAATGCCGCTGACGCCGCCATAACTGTTGCTTTATGTATCGGATCCGTCAACTCCCATAGTTCAGGTATTGGTGGAGGAGGTTTCATTATTAGTAGAAATCAAGGTGATGTACTTAGTATTGATGCTCGAGAAATGGCTCCTGCGTTGGCTCATAAACATATGTATGGCGATCTGTTTGTATTATCCAAAATTGGTGGATTGAGCATTGCCGTCCCTGGTGAATTAAAAGGTTTATATGACCTTTTCCAAAAACATGG
Organism: Candida maltosa; assembly: GCA_030582995.1. NCBI lineage: Eukaryota > Fungi > Ascomycota > Pichiomycetes > Serinales > Debaryomycetaceae > Candida > Candida maltosa. The sequence continues at coordinate 38,118 of JAKTXQ010000043.1, forward strand.
TTCTGGTAACTTGACCTGGAAACAATTATTCGAACCGGTTATTGAATTGAACAGAAAGGGGTTCCAATGTCTGAAGGTATTTGAAGTCGTATTAGCTAAAGAATACGAATTGGTTTTACTGAAAGTACCAGTGTTGAAGAAATCTTGGGATTTTATCTTTAATTCAGATGGTAAATTAAAAACTGAAGGTGATTGGATCACAAGACCAAACTATGCCAACACATTGGAATTGATTGCCAACAATGGAAGTAGTGATATTTTCTATGATCCTCATGGTCCGATTGTTAAATCTTTGGTATCGACTGCACAAGCTTGGGGTGGAATTATTAACGAACATGATTTTGCCAACTATAAAACCAACGTTGAATCTCCATTGGTCAGTAAAATCAATGATTACACTCTCTATACTTCAAATGGTATTTCTTCCGGATTAGCTTTATTGTCTGGATTAAATTTTTTCAACAGAGTTTACAACAGTTCTGACGATGATACATTATTTACCCACAAATTGATTGAAAGTTTCAAATGGCTTAGCTCTATTAGAACCCGATTTGGTGATATTGACAATAGAGAGGTTTTGATTAAAAATTTCACCAGTAATGATTGGATCGATGATATTTTAAGTCAAGGTAAATATTCCGACAAACAAACCTTCGATTGGAAAAATTACGATCCAAAATATGATATTGTTGAACCTCAAGGTACATCTCATTTTTCAATTGTTGATGAAAATGATAATGCCGTAGGTATGACCACCACCGTCAATTTATTATTTGGGTCGATGATTTATGATAGCCGTACGGGGATTATTTTGAATGATGAAATGGATGATTTCTCGCAACCAAACGTAAGCAATGCGTTCAATTTAACTCCGTCCATTTATAATTTCATTTACCCTGGTAAAAGACCATTGAGTTCTACCGCACCAACAATTATCGTCAATGATGCCACAAACTCAACTGATTTTGTTATCGGTGCTGCGGGCGGTAGTAGAATCACATCTGCGGTTTTACAAGCTATTGTTCGAACATATTACCGAAATTTCGATTTATTATCAACTATCGCTTATCCTCGTTTACATCATCAATTGATCCCGGAAAGTATAATGTGTGAAAACATAACTGTGTTGGAAACTGAACATCCTGGTATTCTTGATTCGTTGAAAAATTTAAACCATTCATTTTTGGAAACCGGTGCGTTAACAGCCATGAATGGGATTAAACGAGTCAAAGATGGATCATTACATGGTGTATCTGATTGGTGGAGGAAAAGAGGTGAACTGGATGGTTACTAGATAGAAGTTTAGGGTAGATAGAAATAAATAAATTTTTGTATTTTATTTTTTGCAACACAGTGATCACGAAATATTATGTAATCATTCTGGAAAAACCTCTCTCATCTGCAAACTCAAAAAAAAAAAAAAAAAAAAAATAAAAAAAAAAAAAAATTTCGAACTCTATAGATTCACCACTTATTAACAAATATGTCGGAAACTTCCAATAATGAACCACAAGTAGACAACATCGTCGAACACATTTCCGAATGGGAAAGAAGACGTTATGTCCCAAAACCAGGTGAACCAGCATTACCACCACAACTTTCCGAATACACCAATAAAACAACCGATGAAGTGATTGAAGAATTGAATCGATTACCATTTTTCATGACCAAATTAGACGAGACCGATGGAGAAGGTGGAGAAAATATTAATATTGAAGCATTGAAGAGTTTAGCGTATGAAGGTGATCCAGATGAGATTGCGACTAATTTCAAAAACCAAGGTAATGATTGTTATAAAGCGAAGAAATATAAGGATGCGGTGATTTACTATACCAAAGGTCTTGATGTGGAATGTGGGGTTAAGTCCATTGATGCGGCATTGTATTTGAACCGTGCTGCTTGTAATTTGGAATTGAAGAATTATCGAAGCTGTATTGAAGATTGTAAGAAAGTGCTAGTTCTTGATGAAAAGAATATTAAGGCTTGTTTTAGATCCGGGAAAGCATTTTTCGCAATTGAAAAGTATGACGAAGGTATTAAGATACTTGAATATGGATTGAGTATAGATCCGGAGAACAAGGATTTACAAAAATTATTAGATCAAATAAAGAAGAAACAACAAACAATTGCTGATTTGAAAGCAAAAAAGGAGAAAGAAGCAGAACAGAAACGTTTGGAAAAAATCGTTTTAGATAATTCTATAAAGTTAAGACACATTGAGATAATCAAAAGCTCTCATCCACCAGAAGTGTTGGATGAAGCTAAAATCAGATTGGAAGATCCTAAAGATTATCAATCACAATTGATTTTCCCAGCAATGATTTTATACCCTACAACTGATGAATTTGATTACATTGCTGAAGTTAGTGAGTTGGCTACTCCATTAGAGTTATTGGAAATGGTGTTGAATAGACCTACTGAATGGTTTGAAGATCCGAAACATAAAGATTTCAGCGTTAAGAAATTGGAATGTTTTATGGAAACTGAAGCGGGTGGATTAGTCAAAGTTGGGAAAAAATTAGAAATTAATAGTGCATTGATGAATGATAAACCAAAAGCTCCATTGTTTGATAACGCATTGAGACTTTATGTGGTACCTAAAAATGATGTGGCCAAATGGACATCAGAATGGAAAAAAGAAGCAGCTTTAGCTACTCGTAAATAGTGTAAAAATATATACATTTAAAACAATGCAAACTGTGTATTTTTAAAAAAAAAAAAATCTATAAAAATAACCCACCCGTTTCGGTGTAAAGAATTTTATGAAATGTATCCCATTTGTTGTGCATATCGCTTGACTTCCTTTGCTTTTTCTTGTTTATCCGGACTAGGCATTGGTGATTGTTGTCCTCTCATAACGGAATCAGTATTTTTGAACGTCTGCATCATATCTATTTTTGGATTATATGTAAGAACATTAGCCGGATTTGTTGTGCGTCTACTAGATATTTCTCGACGAAGGTTCGGACTATTGGCCCATGATTTTAATACTCTATTGCTGGATGAACCAAATTCATCATCCGATAAAATTTGAGGTAAACTGCCAGGTGATATCTTGAGAGGAGTCATAGGTAATATGTTGTTGATTTTAGATTTCAATGGCGTACTAGCATTGTCCATCGACTTTTGTCTTTTGAAACCTCCACGAGCAGCATCAGGTAGAGCTATTCCATTGGCAGTTTTGATTTTCTTTGGTTTGCGTGGCAGGACGTCAAATATATTTCTATCTTCTTCACGCGGGAGTTTGCGTTTTGGTTGCACTATTCTTGCTTGTGGTGGTTTATATTCTACTAGTGGTGGTGGGGAAGGTGCTGGTTGTGCTGGTGGTGGTGGTGAACTAGGTGGGATTTTCTCTTGATGTATAGAATTATTCGTCTCTCTATGTGATTTTCTAAGCCCCGATTTTTTCCTGAAAAGACTCGTTGGTTTAAGCTTGATCTTCTGTTTATTCTTATTCATTGGATCAACTCGTTTTTCAATAACTGGGATTTTGAGTTTCGGGATATTCGCAACATCAACCTTATTCTTAATCAAATCTGTTTTAGCTTTCGTGGGTGACTGTTGTTTCGGGATCAAATTTGTTGCCATGAATTTGTTACGTTCCGGTTTTTTCGTTTCAATCTTATGATTCTGAGGTTTAGCTTTAGCAGAACTAGCACTTGTTGGAGTAGTCAATCTACTTATAAGATCTGTCTGGTCTGCAGTTTTCGTTGTTAATGTTAACGGTATTGCTGTTTTGGGTGGTGATTTAATACTTGTTATGATACGCAGTGGGGATCTTGATTGTAGTCGAGAATGGTCCGCTGATTTCAATCTGACAGGGGATTTCGATTTCCTTACTGGAGATAGTGCTCGATAATTTCCAATCTGGTCCCAAAGCTTCTTGTATGGAGACGTCTCTTCTATTAGGGTATCACTTTTATCTTTCAAGTCATTTGAAGGAGGGATCGGATCAGCTGTAAATTTCTCTAAAAAACTCTTCTTTCTTGGTAATTTGACTGGTGAAATCTCAAACTTTTCTTCTGTGATTACCGGTTCTGGTAGTTGATAAGGATCTGTAACTGGTTCGACAGTTGTTGCAACAATACTTGACTTAAGTGTACTTGTTCTAGGTTTCTGTGCTGACTGCTTTATCATAATTGGTTCCCTTTGCGGTAGTGCTACAAACACTGAACTTCGACTTCGTTTGGAAATCGCGGATTTGTCGTTGTTCTTGGTTAACTCTATTCGTGAACTTCGATTATTCAAAGTGGTTGAATCTTTGGAACTGGAAAGTGTCGGTCCCGGTATACTTTCACTGGTTTTCCCTAGCGTGTTTCTTCTGATGGATTTACTTATTTTTTGGAAAGAATCGTCTGCGTCTGCATCATCATCGTCAACATTTTTTAGATCTTCACTTTGTAATTTGATATTTGCTTCAACCTCCACAGGTTTATGTTCGTTGTCTCGTAATGCCGGTGTAGTAATTTCAATTTTATCATTACTAAAAATTTTCGTGTTTGATGTTGAGCTTTTTGCTGGACTTAGTAGGATTGGAGTTCTTGATGTGTGTGGGATTTTGAGACTATCAGGATCTAGGGTACCCAAATAAATCTGATCCATGGTAGAAGCAAGCAGATCATAATCCAGGGAGATTATATTACCAAACTTGTCAATCAGGTTAAAGGAATCCATAAATTGATTGCTTAATTCATTTGAAACCCATCTAGATGATCCAGGTATATATTCCTCATTTTTATTTCGTGCTGCCTTAGCTGCTTTTGCTGCCCATAAAAGGGACATAATGTATCTATTTGGTTTGGTCTTTTTTGCCGTTTCTATTATAAGAAAACAGATCTAAGTTGGTTGATTATTGGAAATTCTCTTTGTAATAATTTTTTCCTTCTCTATTTACAATTTGAATAGAAAGAAAGAAAAAAAAAATATTGTACACGCGCGGTTTGCCATTTTGTACGTGATTTTACAGTACAACGGCAACTATCTAAGAGAAGGAAAAGAAAAAAAAAGACTATCAACAGTGCCATCTTTTTTTTTTTTTTTGTATAGATAAAGCGGGGATACCTTTCTACTTACTCCCTACATTTCAATTACAGTCTATGTTACATTATAACGACATCCACGTATTTACAAAAAGAAACGATCTTGATGATGGATATGAAAACTGTGCCGTGTTTGATGGTGCCTCCACTGTCAATTTTGTATTTCTGATCTTAATATCTATTGGTATTATAATCAGTTATCTCCCACAGTATAGAAGAATCTTTATCAAAAGAACATCAGAAGGTTTATCCACCAATTTTTTATTCTTGGGTTCATGTTCATCGATTTTCACATTGACTAATATCATTTTGGTTAGTTCTAAAGCTAGAAACTGTTGTCGGATCGGTGCCCTCGACACTTTTAATTGTATAAATTCCCAGCTAAACCTATTTCAAATTGGGATCCAATGTACCTGTGCTATATTGATTTTGGTATTTGTATTGCTAGTCACCAAACACTCGATTAAACAAGATAAACACGAATACAGAAAGATTGAACACGTGGGTAAGTTAGTTGCTGGTCATGGTATATTATCGCTTATTCAGATAGCCATAGGGTTCTCCACAAACTCAACTGTGCTTTATTCTATTGCCAATGCCAATGGTTTATTATCCGCCTTGCTTACAATTATTAAATACGTGCCTCAGATCCATACTACGTACAAGCTTAAACATCCAGGGACTTTATCAATTGGAATGATGTGTATCCAAACCCCTGGTGGTTTCGTCTTTACTGCAACATTGTTTTTCACCAAAGGGTCACATTGGAGTTCTTGGGTTTCTTATTTGGTTGCCGCTTTACTTCAAGGTACTTTATTACTTTTATGTTTTTACTACGTTTATTTCCAAGGTGGTCAACGAGGAGGTGAATCTGCAGAAGAATTAGAACGAGAAGCAATCGAACGCATTGTGTCTGAAAATCAACATGAAGAGTTGGATAACACTGATGATCAAAGAAATCAAGAGGCAGAACGACTTTTATAGGCTATGTGTGAGTTCTAGTTATTGTTTTCCGGTTAGATATAATGTAAAGTTGGATTTGAAAACAGTAACTATGTAAATTCAATTGACCTCTGTAACCACCTACACATCTATATAAACCCCTTCTAGTTACATCACTCATCTCCCACGAACACGGATCACACATCGTGTCAGTTTGCCTTTCACGAACCAAATAGTATGTACGTAACATACTAACAAAAAAAAAATCCAATCTTGCCTTTCACTTTTCTCACTTTCCACCCAAAGAGCTTTGAAAAAAATTTTTTTTTTTTTTTCATTTTTCCAAACTCTCCTTCTTTTCTCTTTCTCTTACTTCAGCTACACAATGTTTAAGAACTTGACTACCACTTTGCGTTACAGTGGCCGTTTAGCTGGAAGTGTGTTTGCCAAAACCCGTCCAGCTTTGGTCAGAAGCTATGCTGCCTTCGATCGTTCCAAACCTCACGTCAACATCGGTACCATTGGTCATGTTGATCATGGTAAAACCACGTTGACTGCTGCCATCACCAAGGTCTTGCACGACAAAGGACAAGCCAACTTCTTGGACTACAGTTCCATTGACAGAGCACCAGAAGAAAGAGCCAGAGGTATTACCATCTCCACTGCCCACGTTGAATACGAAACCGACAAAAGACATTACGCCCACATTGATTGTCCAGGACATGCTGATTATATCAAGAACATGATTACTGGTGCCGCCCAAATGGACGGGGCCATCATCGTTGTTGCTGCTACCGACGGTCAAATGCCTCAAACCAGAGAACATTTGTTGTTGGCCAGACAAGTTGGTGTGCAAGAATTGGTTGTTTTCGTCAACAAGGTTGATACCATTGACGACCCAGAAATGTTGGAATTGGTTGAAATGGAAATGAGAGAATTGTTGAGTTCCTACGGCTTTGACGGTGACAACACCCCAGTCATCATGGGTTCTGCCTTGATGGCTTTGGAAGGTAAACAACCAGAAATCGGAGAACAAGCTATTATGAAATTGATGGATGCCATTGACGAACATATCCCAACCCCAACCAGAGACTTGGACCAACCATTCTTGTTACCAGTTGAAGATGTCTTCTCTATTTCTGGTAGAGGTACTGTTGTTACCGGTAGAGTCGAAAGAGGTGTTTTGAAGAAGGGTGAAGAAATTGAAATTGTCGGTAACTTTGACAAACCATTCAAAACCACCGTCACTGGTATTGAAATGTTCAAGAAAGAATTGGACTCCGCCATGGCTGGTGACAACTGTGGTATCTTGTTGAGAGGTGTCAAGAGAGACGAAATCAAGAGAGGTATGGTTTTGGCCAAACCAGGTACTTCCAAATCCCACAAGAAGTTCTTGGCCTCCTTGTATGTTTTGACTTCCGAAGAAGGTGGACGTAAGACCGGATTCGGTGAAGGTTACAAACCACAATGTTTCCTCAGAACCAACGACGTTACTGCTACTTTCTACTTCCCAGAAGGTGAAGGTGTTGACCACTCCCAAATGATCATGCCAGGTGACAACGTCGAAATGATTGGTGAATTGATCAAAGCCTGTCCATTGGAAGTCAACCAACGTTTCAACTTGAGAGAAGGTGGTAAAACTGTTGGTACCGGTTTGATTACCAGAATCATTGAATAAGCGTCCTAATATCTATTCTGAATAATGTTTGTATGAAATGATACACTAAAAGTAGACAAATTATACAACGAAAAAGTAAAGAAAAGATTTATTTGTTTTTTTTTTTGGTTATATAGTTATGTTTAGTCATGTAAATAGTAAATGACCAAAAAAAAAGAATTTGAAAAAATGAAGAAGACTTGAAAACGAATCTTTATCTTCGTTTCAAACGCGCCATATGTAAACAAAAGTTCGTGGTGAAAAAAAAAAATCAAAATCAAAATAAGAAAAACGTCTAGAGATCAAAAAAAAAATATATAACCACCAATTTTTTATTTTATTTTTTTTTTGAAAACCGGAATCTTTAGCAACAATGTCAACGGAGATGGTTAGTTCTCTGTTGTCATTCCCGATTCAGAAACTACTGGATGAAGTCAGATATCCCACACCTTTCGAGGAACCTTATGAATTGTGTTTATTTCCGGACGACAAACAACTCTTGATTGCAGCCAAGAAGTTGGCTGTAATTAAAGGATCATCAATTTCTAAAATTCTTACATATGACGAAAAGATCATCACAGCTACATATACTCATTTTGTTGAGAAACAATCAATGGTGGAAGTATTGGCAGTTTGTTTGAAAAAGTCTATTTATATTTATTATCCAACTGGAAGAATTTATGTGGTTAGTTTACCCTTTGCATTGAAAACTGCATTACCTTTCGAGTCAGGTTTGGTACTTCAAAGAGATCAAAACGATTCTTTTATCCCCCACAATGGTGCAATTTATGGCAATACGTCACATTTAAATTCGGCAACCATCTTAACTTTGGTTGATCCAATTGATGATTTCAGAATTGTATCAACAACGTCGACATCTATCATTTCTCAAAATGAAGATCTTATGATATTCCCGAAGAAAAGTATAAACAAAGCTTCCTCATTGTGTGTGACGTTTAATTCCCACGATGGATCGATCAATATTTACCATGTTAAATCTTCATCGCGTACAGTTCAATTTGGCCATAATCAATCATCTAAATATCAGAAGAGGCGATATGGTTCTATAACTACTCCTAATCCATCGCGAATATTGAATGATGAGGAATCTAATTTTGAACCAGTCCATTCAATGTCGCTTAATATGGAAAAGAAAAGAACTAGTACATTATTATCCGACGTGTCTTCCATGGGAAGAATGGGAAGTGATTTCCAAAGTCTATCGCATGATTTCTCAGGGTTTAAGAAGGATATGATACTTTCCAAAGTGGAAACTTTTGGTAGTCGACTAAATAAAGAAAGTTTACGGGTTTTCCAAATTTCATTTGAAGATCAAGAAGGGATAGTTCTTTTTAATAGAGCTAAAAAACAGTGTTGTGTGTTGATGTATAAGAATACGTCTACTTCAAGATATCTGTCGATTTACAAGTCATCTTGTCTTGATTGTATTCCACTTATTTCATCCCAGTTTGATGGTAATTTAATCTTGCTTAAACAAAATCAGAAACTTTACATTGTCAACCCATTTTTAGAAATGACTTCCAGTTCCCGTCTTTCCACTTCAACAGGACAAGTTTCTCAATTAGTCAGTTCCTGTGAAACAAAAGTTGCCATGAAATTGGGCAATGGAATGATTGATATAAAAGAGATTTTACTACAACCAGCATCTCAAGTTGTGCAAATGTGTTTAAAATGTTTCCGTTATTTATCCGGGTCTACGGTAAATCAGATAATGTGGATGCTATGGAGATCTGCATTTGTTGAATATGATTATCGAGATGAATGGGAGTCATTTGTTGTTGCATTGTTATGTTTAATTTTCCCTTTTTCCCAAGGTGCCGAATGTACTGAGAATGAAATTACACGGTTATTACCGGTAGCCAAAAAATTACACGAACTGGCTCAAATCAAATACAGTCTACATGATCTTATTCCTTATATTGTGTTGTCATTGCATTTACTACGAGAAGAAATTCGATTAGATTCAACGTCGAAAAATAGTTTACAGAAAATGGATTTCTTATTATGTCAAATAACAACATGGATGGGTTGGCCAGAATCATGGATAAGTTATTATGCTATTAAGCCTGAATTAATTGATCAAAATACTAGATTTTTACTGGCATTGATACTTCCAACTCCACCGAATATGTTGGAATCATTGGCTAGTTTGTTCACTACCAATATTGTCCGATACTTAACATTTTCTCAATTAGTGGAAGAAACGGATTCCGTCGATGCATTGGTTACCCCTCGAACCCATAGTATATTGAAACTTTTTGAAGTTCTTGTTTCTTCTCAATATGGTTCAAGTGCAATTGTTGGATTAATGTCAGAACTAGGCATAACTAAAACAATATTGGAGACTTTCCCATTAGGTGTGTCATTGCCGCTCAAAGAGGCATTACTGGTTTGTCAGGAATCCCCAGAATTTGAATGGACTATGTCAGGTTTAGATTTGGTTGGAAGACAAGATCTCAACAAGTTTTTCGAATCTCAAAAGTTTTCACCGGATTATAGTACCCAGACAACAGAGAATCCGGTTGATTTAAGTTCTTTAATTGCGGATGTTTTGGAAGACAACGAGGTTTTTTCACCATGGGATGGTCAATCGGAAGCTGAACGTATGAGTATTACAAAATTGATTTTTGATTCTGATAGAAGGTATTTCGAAATAACCACATTATTGCATCAAACTAAAACGCAAACAGCAACGTTAACAGCGAATGACAATGTATCAGAGTATGATTTGGTTTTACTACAAAGAGAGTTAGCTGTTATTGTTGCGTTGCGTACGTTGACTATTCCGTTAGGTAGAGCAGCATTGGTTTATGCTAGTAGGAAACCTTTACTTACTGAAAAATTCCCCATTCCTAAATTCAATTTGAATACGTTAATATCACCAACTATGACCAATATAGTTTATTCGGAAGAAAGAGTTCCTAAGAATTTTTCGGAATGGGGTTATTTTCATAATGGGGTTTCCTCCGGTTTAAGTATAGGTCCTGATGCTAAAGGAATCACTGGTAGTTGGATTATTTTTAACAAACCACCTGAGTTGAATGCACAACATGCTGGATTTTTGCTAGGATTGGGGTTGAATGGTCACTTGAAAAGATTAGAAGAATGGCACATTTATAATTACCTTGGCCCGAAGCATCCTCTTACTAGTGTTGGATTATTAATAGGTATGGCTGCAAGTTTGAAAGGTACTATGGATAATAAGTTGACCAAAGTTTTATCTGTCCATGCAGTTGCATTATTGCCACAAGGAGCAAACGACTTGAATGTCCCAACCATGGTACAAACCGCCGGATTAATTGGTATTGGTTTGCTATATTTGGAAACACAACATAGACGAATGAGTGAAATATTGTTATCACAAATCACTGCATCAGTTTTCCAAAATGATACAGAACAAGTTCATGAAGGGTATCGACTTGCAGCGGGGATTGCTTTAGGGTTAGTCAATTTGGGTAAAGGTGATGATTTACGAGGTCTTAATGATACTCGTGTGATTGATAAATTGTCAACGTTGGCAATATCGATGAAAGATTTCCAACCAGTTCAAGAATTGGGTAAATCATGTTGTGGGGCAATAATGGCATTGGCATTCATTTATCTCAAAACTGGTAATGTAAACATTGCTAATAAATTACAATTACCTGACACGGAACAAATGCTAGATTACATACGTCCTGATTTATTGTTTCTTCGAAGTTTAGCTAGGAATTTGATTATGTGGGATAATATTGATTGTACTATTCCGTGGATAGAGTCACAAATGCCAATTTGTGTCTATGTCAAGTATATTCACAACGGTGATGAGAATTTTGCCCAATTAGATGGAGACCAGTTGACATATTTCAATATATTAGGTGGAGCATGTTTGTCAATGGCATTGAAATTTGCATCAACACATAATTTGACTGCTAGAGATACGATTTTGCACTTCTTGGACAAGATTATGGAATTGGGTTCCAAACTGGCAGTTAATTATGATCAAAAAATTGCTTACAATGGGTGTATTAATCTTCAAAATACATTATCACTTTGTGCATCGGTAATCATGGCAGGTAGTGGTGATTTGGAAGTATTTCGTCGACTTAGAATCTTGCATAATGATACCAATAAAAAAATTGGATATGGCGGGTACATGGCTGTGAATACTGCATTGGGGTTTTTATTTTTAGGTGGTGGACAATATGCATTCGATAATTCGGCATTCTCCATTGCTAGTTTGGTTATTTCATTGTATCCGATTTATCCAAGTGAAAATAGTGAATATGAAGTACATTTGCAAGCATTAAGACATTTCTGGACTTTGGCCATCCAGCCAAGGTGTTTGGTAGTCAGGGATGTTAAGAGTAACGAGCCATGTAAAATCCCAATTGTCATTACCATGAAAGATGGTAAAGTACATGAAAGTTTATCTCCATGTTTACTTCCAGATATGAATGAGATTTCTTTGATTGAAACCAAATCTTTACATTTTTTCAAAGTCACATTAGATTTCCTGTTAAATTCGGTGTTTCTAGAGAAGTTTAAACAGAATTTTACATTGTATGTCGAGAAAAGAAATAACTATCAACTTTTGCAACCAAATATTCAAGCAGTTCTACAAAGAAATAGCAAATGTGATGATTCGTTTACAGACGAGTCAGTGCTATCTAATTTACATGTTTTAGACAAACTAAGTGATAATTCCAAAAAAATATGGCAATTGGAGAATAAGAATTCGACTAAAACTGATATCCATTCATCGAGTGTTTCATCTGGATTATCTATATTTAATATAATTGATACTCAATTAGAGTTGATTAATGAAGTTGATAGACCTACATCTGTTGAACAATTATGGAATTTGAAGTTATTATTTTCATATGCGAACAATTTGATAAGTAATGGTGCATTACATTATCTTTCTGTTGAGTTTATTGAAAATTTAAAACAAAAATTGTGGGAACATAGTAAATAGTTTAAGCGGGGTATATATATATATGTATATACAAAGTATTATGTATTATATAATTCACTTAGCGAGTCTTTTTTTAACGAGTTTTAGAAGTTATAGAATCAGATGCATATGTAGAAAATATTATCTCCACGTATCCGGAGTTTAAATTGAAAAAAAAACACAGTGGAGATTAAGATTTAATCGTGTGCGCGAAAGCGAATCAAAATGCACACAAAGAAACAATGCAAAAATTATTATTAGAGACAAAAAATTTTCCTCCGTTTTTTTTTCGCTCTCTCTTTAATTGTGCAGGAATATGGAAGAGAAGGAAAAGAGAAAAAAAAAAACACGATATTCTCTATAGTTTACTCTTTTGTTTATTTTTTTTTTTCACTCTTTTTCATTTTCCGTCTTTACATAATATAAATTATTTATTTACTAATAATCGTTTATTAACTCAAATCAGAAATCCTTTACGAAAAATAATATTGAAAAATTAATTAAACAAAAAAAAAAAGAAAGAAAGAAAGAAGAAAAAAAAATTTTATTATAATGTCCATGAGACCTCCTTCTTTTGGTTGGACTAGAAATACAATCCGACAGACTGCTAGTCCATTCATGTATGGTGGAAACAATCTCACCCAGCCATTATCAAGGGCTTCCCAAATGGCTGAAAGGGTTCAAGAACAACAACAAAATCAACCTCAAAATCAACAGACAAATGTTCAACAAAAACGTTATTTTAGTAACTACTATTATCAATTCCCAAAAATTCCTAGACCTAAAAGAAATATGTTATACTATTCAACTTGGTCAAGAAATCAAGGTCCTACAAATCAAACCAATAAGGTAAACAATCGTAAGATGTTACCATTCACAAGTTTCAGAATTTCTAAAAGACTGTTTTCTAATGCTAACCAAAAATTGAAGACAAAATTTAAAAATTTCCGTATGGGTTTTTTCACTGGCCGTTCCAACAACAAAAGATTTGCTGTCCCAAAACAACGTCGTCGTTTTATTAAATGGTGGACTATTACTTCTTTGACAGTAGTGTTAGGTGGTGTTTATGCCAAAATCAAATACGAAAAGGGAGAACATGAAGAAAATCCTTACAAAATTAGACCTCAATCATGGCACTTGTACGCATACTCCACGTTACCATTAAAGACCATTTCAAGATTATGGGGTCAAGTTAACTCAATTAATTTACCTGTATGGATCAGAAGTCCTTCTTATAGAGTCTATTCTGCCATTTTCGGTGTCAATTTAGAGGAAATGGAAAACCCGGATTTGAAAAGTTACAGTAATTTGTCTGAATTTTTCTATAGAACTATTAGACCTGAAACTAGACCTATTGCTGACACTGATTTGGTGTCACCTGCTGATGGTAAGGTTTTAAAATTTGGTATTGTTGAAAATGGTGAAATTGAACAAGTTAAAGGAATGACCTATTCTATTGATGCTTTGTTGGGTTTAGAATCTGGGAAACTAGCTGCACCTACCCATTCTTTGAACTTTGAACATGATAGTGATGATGAAACTATTGTCAGACGTGATGAAGAGTTTGCCAAAATCAATGGTATTTCATATTCCATGGATGATCTTGTTGGTGGGAACTCTTCTTCAACTTATCATATGAACGAATTGACATATAAAGATGATAAAGATGGAACTGCAAGAGGTCAAAAAGCTTCCTTTTCCAAAGAGTTGAAAGTCGCCGAAGAATTGGCTCCAAACCCAGTTGAATATTCCCACAAGAAAAACTTATATTTTGCAGTTATATACTTGGCACCTGGTGATTATCATCATTTCCATTCTCCAACAAGTTGGGTCACTACTTTGAGACGTCATTTCATTGGTGAATTATTTTCGGTGGCACCATTTTTCCAAAAAACCTTACAAGGGTTATTTGTGTTGAATGAAAGAGTTGCTTTGTTGGGTTACTGGAAATATGGATTTTTTTCAATGATCCCAGTCGGGGCAACAAATGTTGGAAGTATTGTGGTCAATTTTGACAAGGATTTAAAAACCAATGATATTTATGAACATGAAGTTTACTCTTCCGCTACAACAATTGATGAAAACACCCCATTGTTAGAAGAAGAGGCAGATTACTCGGCAAGCGACGTGTTGACCGTGACAAATAGTGAATATGAAGATAAGAAACGAAAGAAATTGAGAAAGAACACGGTATACGAAGCCACATACACCAATGCAAGTAGATTATTAGGTGGATACCCATTAACGAAAGGTCAAGATATTGGTGGTTTCAAATTGGGATCCACTGTGGTTTTAATTTTTGAAGCTCCGGACAATTTTAACTTCAATTTGAAGGTTGGTGAAAAGGTCAAAGTTGGTCAATCTTTGGGTAATTTTGTTTAAACAAGTACTGATGTAACTTTGTAGATGCATAATTTAAATATACTTTTAATATGAAAGACTATTTAGAGATTCAACCGAATAAGTATTCATTCGTCTTCATTTTATTCAAATATTTTTCTGGTTATTTACTATTTACATGACTAAACATAACTATATAACCAAAAAAAAAAAAAAAACAAATAACTCTTTTCTTTACTTTTCGTTGTACAAGTTTTCTACTTTCATACAAACATTATTCAGAATAGATTTCAGGACACTTATTCAATGATTCTGGTAATCAATCCGGTACCAACAGTCTTACCACCTTCTCTCAAGTTGAAACGTTGGTTGACTTCCAATGGACAGGCTTTGATCAATTCACCAACCATTTCGACGTTGTCACCTGGCATGATCATTTGGGAGTGGTCAACACCTTCACCTTCTGGGAAGTAGAAAGTAGCAGTAACGTCGTTGGTTCTGAGGAAACATTGTGGTTTGTAACCTTCACCGAATCCGGTCTTACGACCACCTTCTTCGGAAGTCAAAACGTACAAGGAGGCCAAGAACTTCTTGTGGGATTTGGAAGTACCTGGTTTGGCCAAAACCATACCTCTCTTGATTTCGTCTCTCTTGACACCTCTCAACAAGATACCACAGTTGTCCCCAGCCATGGCGGAGTCCAATTCTTTTTTGAACATTTCAATACCGGTGACGGTGGTTTTGAATGGCTTGTCAAAGTTACCGACAATTTCAATTTCTTCACCCTTCTTCAAAACACCTCTTTCAACTCTACCGGTAACAACAGTACCTCTACCAGAAATGGAGAAGACATCTTCAACTGGTAACAAGAATGGTTGGTCCAAGTCTCTGGTTGGGGTTGGAATGTGTTCGTCAATGGCGTCCATCAATTTCATAATAGCTTGTTCTCCGATTTCCGGTTGTTTACCTTCCAAAGCCATCAAGGCAGAACCCATGATGACTGGGGTGTTGTCACCGTCAAAGCCGTAGGAACTCAACAATTCTCTCATTTCCATTTCAACCAATTCCAACATTTCTGGGTCGTCAATGGTATCAACCTTGTTAACGAAAACAACCAATTCTTGCACACCAACTTGTCTGGCCAATAACAAATGTTCTCTGGTTTGAGGCATTTGACCGTCGGTGGCAGCAACAACAATGATGGCCCCGTCCATTTGGGCGGCACCAGTGATCATGTTCTTGATATAATCAGCATGTCCCGGACAATCAATGTGGGCGTAATGTCTTTTGTCGGTTTCGTATTCAACGTGGGCAGTGGAAATGGTGATACCTCTGGCTCTTTCTTCTGGCGCTCTGTCAATGGAACTGTAGTCCAAGAAGTTGGCTTGTCCCTTGTCGTGCAAGACCTTGGTGATGGCAGCAGTCAACGTGGTTTTACCGTGATCAACATGACCAATGGTACCGATGTTGACGTGAGGTTTGGAACGATCGAAGGCAGCATAGCTTCTGACCAAAGCTGGACGGGTTTTGGCAAACACGCTTCCAGCTAAACGGCCACTGTAACGCAAAGTGGTAGTCAAGTTCTTAAACATTGTGTAGCTGAAGTAACAAGAAAAAGGAGAGTATTTGAAAAGTGAAAAAAAAAAAAAAA
>JAKTXQ010000044.1:6338-21114 GCA_030582995.1 Candida maltosa
CTTTTTTTTTTTTTTTTTGCTCTCTAAACCTGCTCATCGCATGGAGATTTGCAGACCCAAAGTCAAAAAAAAAGAAACCACTTTAAAAAGAACATCCTCAATTGAAATTACAATTCTTCCTCTTCTCAACAATGTACTTGTTATAAAAACATACCAAATAGGCGTCCAGCTAGGTTTATCCTCGTGAGATATAAAAGTGACAACTGTTGAGAAGAAGAAGGAGAGAGAGAGAGAGAGAGGAAGAAAGAAAGAAAGAGAATAAAATAAATAAAATAAATAATGAAAATAGAAAAAAAAGTTTTGAGAAGATCAACGGGCGATGTTAAAGTATTTATAGTTTTTTATTAGTCGTGTGAATGGTACCGAAATGAAAAAAATCTGAAAAAAAAAATCGGAGATGAGTTACACAAAAAAAATTTTTTTTTTCACCTAAATTCTACGTCACCAAAGATGCATAATAATAATAAATATTAAAACAAAGAAGTCAGAATTTCCATATTTCTATGTATGAGCAGCGCGGTAGAGTCGATTCATTTGAGAGAAAGTAAGCGAAATTACCTAATAGAGGTTATGTCATCGTTACATCATGTTTTTTGGTAGATGATGGAGATCTTTTTTAGAATTTCGTAAAAAATTCGCAAAAATTTTGAGTGAAAAATTTCAACCACTCACAAACATGAATGATTGTAGTATGGAAGTTCTGTAAAAGTAGTTAAAATGGTAAACCCGACTAGTTTAGGATTTTGTTAGAACAGTTTTGTAGATATTTTCCGGATCATATCACGTGACCTAAAGATCCCCAATTTTTCCTTCCAGAAGCAAATCGATGACTCTTTTTTTTTCGTTCGCTTCAATTCCCCCCCTTGAAAATAAATTTTTCAACCATTACTCCCGCTTGTCCTTGAGAAGAAAAAAAAATCCAAAAAAAAAGAACAAGCAAGTAACCCAATAAAGTTTAAACCCCAACCATGTCGAACTTACAATTCAGTGTTAATGACGAGTCAGATAACGACCAAGAGTCAGTGTTAGAATTTGAAAGATTGGAATCAACATTACCTCCAGCTTTAAAAAGATCAGCCTCATCGTTATTGGAAGCTATCCAACAGACACCATGCCCAGCTACTCCAACATCGACTGCTCCAAACCCGCAAGGGGTTGCCCAGCCACTCCACCATCATCCACTACAGAATGAATTGAACTTGAAGGCACCACAACCACAACATGCTAGAGACAACTACTACCAAAACATCCCTGGACGTAATGCTCTGGCTACCCCAAATTTGAGAAACACCAACTTTAGACAACATTTGATTTCCAAGTTGTCGAAGCTGGAAAATGGAAGAGAAAGCTCGCCAATTCCATTACCAAAACCAAATTTCAACGACAGCATTTACACGCCAGCTTTGAACACCAAGCAATCATCAACAGGGGTTTTATGGGCTACGGAAAGAGCCGCAGAGTACGGGTACGACTCTGAACATGTTGGTGAATGGGCCAATTTGGGTCAAGGTGCACCAGAACATGGGGATAGCATCCCTGGATCGTTCCCAAGACCTCGACAAATCAGTTTGCCGGAAGAGTACCGTGAGTATGCTCCTACTGCCGGTATCACCGAATTGCGAGAAGCCGTTGCTAATTACTACAACCACGAATACCGGGCAAATAAAGCTTCGAAATATACTTACAAGAATGTTTGTATTGTCCCTGGTGGAAGAGCTGGGTTGACAAGAATTGCCACGATCATCAGTGATGTTTACTTGTCGTTTTTCCTCCCGGATTACACTGCTTATTCGGAATTGATTGCTACGATGAAGAACTTCTCGCCAATCCCGGTGCCTTTGAAAGAAATGGACAACTATGAAATGCATTTGGGGTTGATCAAAGATGAATTGGCCAGAGGTATGGGTGCGTTGCTTACTTCGAACCCAAGAAATCCAACTGGTAATTGTTTAACCAGAGAGCAATTGAGTGAATTGCATCGTATGTGTCGTGAGAAGTGTTTGCTTATTATGGATGAGTTTTATTCCCATTACTATTACGATGAAGGGTGCACGGGTTCGTCGATCAGTTCTGCCGAGTACATTGAGGACGTTAACCAAGACCCGGTTTTGATTTTGAATGGTTTAACCAAAGCTTTCCGTTTACCTGGGTGGAGAATCTGTTGGGTATTGGGTCCAGAGGACTATATCAATGCTCTTTCATCAGCCGGTTCTTTCTTGGATGGGGGTTCGAATGCTCCGTTACAACACGTTGCAGTTGACTTCTTGCAACCTTTGAAAGTGAGACAAGAAATGAAAGCTTTGCAATTACACTTCAAAATGAAGCGTGATTACATTATTGGCAGATTGACGAAAATGGGATTCAAGTTTACCGAAAAGAACACTCCGAACTCAACGTTTTATTTGTGGTTGAATTTGAGTCACTTGCCAGGAAAATTAAGCAACTGTTTAGGATTCTTCCATGAATGTTTACATGAAAAAGTCATTGTTGTTCCTGGGTTTTTCTTCTTGATCAATCCACAAAATTTGGCTCACATGGAGGAAATCATCTGGTACAATTACGTGAGGATCAGTTACGGCCCTGAGTTGCACCATTTGGAAAAAGGTATGGACGGTATTGAACGTATTTTACGAAGATTTGGTTGTTTGCAGTAGTAGTAAAATATACAAATGTGATTTTTCTAGTAGTGCATATAATTCTCCTTCCTATTTCCTATCCCATCGCAACTTACCAAAAAAAAAAAAAAAAAAAAAAAAATCAAAAGTACTAAAACCATCTCACACATCTACACCCCAACCATGATTAGAAAACAAGCCAGAGAAAGAAGAGAATATCTTTACAGAAAAGCGCTACAACTCCAAGAATCATCGTTGACCGAAAAGAGACAACAATTAAAAGCGGCCTTGGCCACTGGTAAACCACTTTCGAAAGAATTAGCCGAAGATGATAAATTACAGCGTGATTTCATTTACGATGAAAGTGAACAGATTGAAATTGACGACGAGTACAGTCAGTTATCAGGTATATCAGATCCAAAAGTGGTCATCACCACTTCACGTGACCCATCGGTTAAATTATTACAATTCCTGAAGGAAATCAAGTTGATGTTCCCAAATAGCTTAAAGTTGAATCGAGGAAACTATATCATTTCTGATCTCGTTGGCACATGTAATCGAGTACAAGTGTCGGATCTCATTATATTGCACGAACATCGTGGTGTGCCTTCGAGTTTAACCATTAGTCATTTCCCGCATGGTCCTACTGCGATTTTCACATTGCATAACGTTAAATTGAGACACGATTTACCTAACCTAGGTAATGTTTCTGAATCCTACCCTCATTTGATTTTCGAAAATTTCACAACCGATTTGGGTAAACGTGTGGTGAAGGTGTTGCAACATTTGTTCCCTCCAGGTGTGAAAAAAGATAGTTCTAGAGTGATAACTTTTGTCAATAACGACGACTATATATCTGTCAGACACCACGTCTATGTGAAGACAAAGGATTCGGTCGAAATAAGTGAAATCGGTCCAAGATTTGAAATGAGATTATACGAAATCAGATTAGGGTTACCTGACAATAAAGATGCCGATGTTGAATGGCAAGTGAGGAGATTTATCAGAACCGCAAATAGAAAGAATTATTTGTAGTATACCACGTATATATATATAAGTAGACAAATCTAAAACAAAAAAAAAAAGTTAAAAAAGAAGAAAAAAATGATTCAAAAAAAAAAAAAAATTTGTAAAAACTCTATACTTGACTTACTGTTCGAACAACATAGTTTGGGTTTCCAGTTATTGTCAGCGTGTCGGAATCTTCGTCACCACGACGCGTTTTCATGCGTCGTTCAATATTGGTAAGCACTCTACTGAGGATATTTTGTCCTCCATCCATTGGACCATTTCCAAACGTGGCAACTCTACCCAAGGTCGTGGTTCTTTCCATCGTATGTTGTCTATGTATTGCGTGCTCTTCTTGTAATCTATCGTGACGTTTCATCTCGGCATCAGGTAGCATGATGGCACGATCAATAGCATAAGGCAAACCTCTATGTCTTCCACGAATCATCATGGCAATAATGACCAATTTCGATATCACATTGAACTTCCCACTAAGCGAAGTATCAACATCAGGGTACCCTAATGACATACCGACGGTACCATAAGCACTAATGATTTCGAAAAGAACTGAAAAGATTGAGAATCGTAAATCTTGTTCTTGCAATATTTTCCCTTCTGCAATACAAATGATGAATAAACCAACACAGATATACCACAAATCGTATGACAATTGGTTACGCAAATGGGACCCAACATAGTTTGTAGGGGAGTTTTCTTCAACTCCGTCACCATTATCTTGTGCATAAACCCCTAAAGATTGTTCTTCATAAACATTGGTTCTTCTCACGGAAATAGCAATTGGCAAAACAGAAATATACATCATGATCAAGTAACTGACTTGCGTGGCAGCATGAAGTTGTGACAAATCCATGATGGAGAACCCAACCGTTCTTGTACAAAATGCTTGGAAAAGTCCATTCAATACTCGATACCCCATTGGCTCGCCATCAAAAACGGCGTTTCTAAGATCCAAGATGCAAAAAATAACCAAATCAAAACCGTTCAACACCACCAAGATGAAAAATAACCACCAGGTAGGAACTGACGGAAACAATAATGTGAAACAACGACGTGGATGGTCCAATAAAAACCCCAAAGATTCCTTATATAAAGATAACGGTCTGGCAAATTTGAAAAGAATCCAAATGATAAATCTCAAGAATATTGGGAACCCTGTGTTTCCGATAACAATTAAAAACGAGCACAAGATTTGCACAAATGCATTTTCATTAAACGAACTCATAGAGTCGGCTGTCAATGTTAACCCCAAATCGTTAAACGAAGATTGACCGGTGAAAAATGCCCACCATGCTGGAGAAATGGCATTGCTCAACATTAGATTCTTATAGTGAGGCATGCAATAAATCCAAATTAATAACATAATCGATGGAATTACATTGAACCCAACGTAATAGATGACAATAATCTTGATTAACAACTTGACTGCTCGATATTCAATACCACCTAACTCTTCTTTTTGTTCTTCAGTCATTCTCATAAACGTGGAGTTTCTTCCCACTGTAGGTGTCCATGACAAATAATTACCACTCATAGTTCTCGACAAATGACGGTATGAATCGTCTGTGTCCACGGGTTCAATAGATCCGTTGCCAATGGAGTTATTGCGCGACGACAATCCAGAACTTCTACGTCGAGGTCTTCTTTGTTTTTTGGATGCTGAGGTACGTTTCGTTTCAGTGCTTCCGTCACCTGTATTATCAGATAAATCAAAAGTGTTACTTCTTTTAGCAAACTTCTTGCCACCAGTAGCATCCAGTGAAGGTAATACTAAATGGGATTGAGCTTTCGTCACTGGAGTATCGTCATCGTCATCGTCGTCGATTTCATCTTCATCATCATCGGTTATTGCATGATCAGAACCGTCTTCATCGGTATGGTTTTGGATTTCAGAATCAATCGATGCATTTTCTTCATCATCATCATCATCATATTCATCGTCGGTATCTGTTGGAGCAATACCCGATTTCCTCCTTCCAGAGTTTGATAATGTTCTCTTCAACTTATTCGTCCAAGGACTATAATGCATACGTTTTCTATTGGCGATCCATTTTTTAGGCGAATCTTTGAATTGGATCTGTGGAGAGTCCTTTTTCTTTTTTATAAATATCGGATTTTGCCCATCGGAATTCTCAATTTCATTAGGTGGTTTAATAATTAAAATGTCATCATCATCATCATCGTCGTCGTTGTCATTATCTTTATTTTCTTTATTTTGATCGTTGAATGGGAAATTTAAAGTATTGGGACTAAATGATATTCTTCTTGCCGGAGAAGGCAAGCTGAAGAAATGGAATGGAGTTGATCCCGATGACGTTGCTTCTTGTTTTTTCTTATGTTCTTGCAACATGTTAATCGATCGATACATATCTTCCGGATCAATCGACTTCTTTCTTTTAGGATTCGGAAGGGCTCCAAATTTAATACCCGAATCAGCCCGCGTATGTTTCGGTCTTTCTGGTTCTTGGAAATGAATCTTCTCCCCATGATCTCTTTCGTCGTCATGTTCATCTTCTGTGTCGGATGGTTCACTTACATGTTCGACATTATTATCAGTATCTGTTCGAATATGGATATCGGGCACACTTGCATTCGCTGTGGCAGTTGTTGTTACTTGTGATGTTGATGATGGTGGTGATGACGAAGAGGATCCTTTGTCTTCTTTGTTCTTTTCATTGAACCCAAGTACTTGATTGTTGAATGTATTTAGTCTTGTTGAACTCATGGTATTATTGGTGCCTAGTCTAGCTAGCGTGGCAGATTTTCTCATCCTGAAATCCATAAGTGACCTCTGTTTGATGTTATCGAAATGTCGTTCGAAATAGTATAATCTGACAAACAACAACGACCCATGAATGAAAATTGGTGTGGTTAAGGTCGTCAAGATGTATAGGATGATTTGTTGGTATAAAGATAAGTTGTTGACATTCACAGTATTTAATCCTGCTTGAGTCGATGCCCCTGCCGTGAAGAATAGCACATCGATATACGGCACTGTTTTCACCGGGTATACCAAAATAGATCCCAAAATAACTAACGAAATAACGTAGAAATAATGGACAGCTCTAAAATTTGGAAGCAAGACTTTGGCGTAAGGGTATATTTTGCTGGCTATGTCATGGATTAAATTTCTCATGTAGTATCCGAAACCGAAACGAAATCGATTTTTGGTGAAATAATTGTATAACTGTTTTAGTTGAGAAACCATTTTTGATTGCTATAGACTGACCATTAAAGGTGATAAAAGAATGTGGGAAGGAAAGTTTGAATAATTGTGGTGGGATTTAATGAATAGTACCTAATATATTTTTTTTAATGAGAAAAGGCTGGAAAATAAAGATGACAAGAAAAATGAAAAAAAAGAAAAAAAAAAAATTTAAATTTTCCTCAAGAAAAATTTTATTTTTCGCTTGAACTTTAGGCGGATTGGGCGACAAAAGTATGAAGTGGCTTTTGTAGCAACACAATATGAATATTTCACTTTATACTTTTGGTTCTTTTTTTTTTTTTTTTTTTTAATTAAGCGCGTGGGAGATCTTGTTCTGGTTATTTTTTTTTTTATTAAACGACTGTTTTATCCGATTATTTTTCAAAAAAGTAGATGATCCGTTTGAGAAGCTAGACGATGTTGGTTTGTCTTGTGGAGAAGTGAAGCTGATATTTTATGTAGTGAAGGCTTAGAAAAAATACCTTCAAGAGATGGTCCACAAATGTGAAGCGCAAAACTAGGCTACCAAAAAGAGCATTTAATGGTGGCTGTTGTCGGATATTTCATTTCTGTTGGGAAAGGAACACCAACTAGTTCTTTTCAATAAATATATATTCCTAAAATGTAAATCAAACAAACTATACGATTTTTTTTTTTATGTTTTTCTAAATAGCTAATCTTGGTTTAACAAAACGATCAATATCATTAACATCAGCTTCCTTCTTTGGCAAAACATTATCCAATTGAGGAATCATAAACTGGTCGAAATAAGCATTAACTTTATTCAACCCATCAACACTGAATTCATTAACTTGAGCAACATGAGAATCTGGTCTAATCACTAAAATAGCCCCCTTTTGTTTATCAATACCGTAAGTTTCATAAATATCAATATCCCCTTCATGATAAGTACTACCGACACCAGTGTACAACTTCCAATAATCACAACGACGTTTGAAATCCAATGGATGGGTGAAATCTGGGAAATCGTAAAGTTCCACATCATGACGATCACAGGCATGGATGGTCAAGACTTCAATCACGGAATCAGCGAAAGCATTAACGGGAGTGTATTTCTTAAGGAAGTTTTTCTGAGAATCCAAGGAGTCTTGGAATTTATGCAACAATTCCATGTTTTGGTGGTTGTTCTTGACGTCACCGGCAAAAAGCAACACCCTGAATCTACCATCAGATGCAAGACGATCTCCCAAATGGATTGGCTTACCGTCGGCTTGAGCAATGATTGGATCACTGTATAATCTTCTACCGATTGGAACATTAGTGGCAATTTTACTCATGGTACGACCATCGGCATCAACAGGCAAACCATTGTCTTTGGAGACCAAGATGGAGTTTTCGTAGTCACTGATGGTACCGGAGGCAAAGTGACTTCCTTCACGGTAGGTACGGTGGAATTCGTCCAAATCAACCCCATCCATGACATCGGAGTTTGGAATCATTGGTTTACCACTGAATAAACGGGAAAGTTTGTGATCATAAGCAATCAAGTCACGAGCAACTTTCAATCTTTCGGATTCATAGGTGGACAAGATATCTTGTTTAGCTAAACCTTTACAGACCAATGCCAATTTGAAACCTAAATTGTAAGTGTCTTGCATGGAAACATTCATCCCTTGACCAGCTTTAGGAGAATGGGTGTGACAAGCGTCACCGGAAATGAAAACTCTGTTGTGGGCAGAAAAACTTGGACTGACTCTTTGACCAATTTGATAACCGGTGTACCAACTTAAATCGGTCATTTCCATAGTGTAAGGTTTGAAGATTTCTTGAGCTTGTTTCAAAATGGATTCAGGAGTGATTTTGGAACGGTCAACTCTACCTTTGGATTTAGCAGCTTTATCTTCAACATTACCGTTGAATTGACTCTTATCATTCTTGGTTTCTGGATCTCTTTCAACTTCCTTCAATTGAATATAGAATCTGACCAAATCGTTTTCTCTAGGAATAACCATAACTGAACCGGAATCTTTAGAATGAATAGCACATCTGCTTCTGATATCTGGGAAGTTGGTGATTGGAGTCATATCCAACACCCCCCAAACATAATCAGTATGTTCACCTTCCATATCAATCCCCAATTGTCTTCTTACCCAACTATGAGCACCATCGGAACCAATGACATATTTAGCATGGATCATTTCGAAATCATCTTCATTTTTACCGGATTCAAGATCATGGTAGAATTTTTCTTGATCACCGTCAAAAGCACGGAATAACCCATTAGCGACTTTACCGACTTGTTCCGGTTTAGCAGATTCTGAATCTAATTTAGTAACCAACACATCGACAGCATAACCTTGAGGATCAGCTTCATTTTCATTAACTTTAATAGAAATAGGTAAGATTGGACGTTCGACTTTAACTGTACCGCTGGAGAAATTATCAATAGATTCTTCAAACCATTTTTCCACATTTCCTTGATGGATGACACATTCAGTGAATCTTGAAATACCAGGAGCGGAATCAGGGACTCTTGAGTTACGTACCAATTTACCATTGGCGTCAGGAGACCAGAAACACATTTCGGTGATATGATTAGCGACTTTCCAACCTTGGTCCAATGTAGCGAAATCGAAACTGGCTTCACTGAATGATTTGAAGATTTCTAATGTACGACTTTGCAACCCGTCGGCTTGACCTGCGAAAATCTCGTTGGAACGTTTATCGATGATTCTGAACGGGATGCCACATCTGGCTAACCATGTAGCGGCCATGAATCCAGATGGACCGGCACCAATAATTAATACGTCGGTGTATGATTGTTTTATAGGCATTTTTTGTTGTAGTAAATTAAAGTTGTTATGTAATAAGATAAGTTTAGTAAAATAAGTGATAGATGATAAAAAAGTATTTCTGAATTACAATTTGAAAAACAGGGATTTGCTAAACTCTTTATATATGGTTGAAAGAAGTGCTGGCAAAACATCACTCTGTATTTCCGGGATGTAGTAGTTTGATACATGTGGGGTAAAACAGAACTGTATCATAACCAAGTAAGCAAAAAAATTTGAAAGAAGGACTAAACTAAAGGTATTTCCGAAGTAGTAGTAGTCATATCGGAGAAATAGTATCACAAGAAAAAAGAAAAAACGTATTGTGTAGTATTTTCTGGGGGACCTTTCGGAGTAACTTTTTTTGACCGAATTTTGCAGCTATGAGAGCACACCGTTAATGCAGCACCATCAACACACTTAATCTACAAGATATATACATATATCACCTTTTCCAAATTATTCCGAACAACAACTTCCACCAACGATTTGGTTATATCCAGGCAAGTCACATTTTGTGATACTGTCAAGGTGGGGAAGGTTTGGTTACAATCGACACAAAATTTGCATGTAGTGCATTTTGTAACAATTATTTTGAGTTTTGTTTTCTTTTTTTGCATTTCCATGGAACATTAGCATATAATTAATAATGATTGAAAAACTTTCGGAGTTGAAATTTTGAATGATTGATTATATCGGTTACATATGTCGAAGAGGTAATTGGCCTGAGAGCATCTCGAACCCCACAAATTAATCAAAATAAATATAACCATGGTACTCGGTTGTACGCATATAAAAATTTTTTTTTTTTTCGGAAATCATTTTATGGTATTTCCAGAGATTAGCTTTAGTAATATGAAAAAACGTCTTTATTGTTTTATACAATTTTTTTTTTATCACACCGATTAAGTTTATCAGCCCGGCAATAATTACGATGATCCAGCACCAGCTATACTTTGTTTAGGAGGGATGATGTAACTTTGTAATATCGGTAGAATGGAACCCCAAAAAAATTTTTCAAGGTTTTATACAATGTAATACCGCAGGAACATCTTTAGCTATCTCCGTAGGTAATTTCCAATTAGTCATCCAATCAGGAATGAATCCCCCCGCCAGTGATGTCGTTGCCATAATCCACTTTATTTCATCATCATCATCCCACATCAACTTCTCAATCGAATGATACTTCGCCCTGACAAACCCATCGTCATGGTCATTATCTAAGTGAGGTACGCTGATTACATAACCAGAATCAGGGAATTCATAAACGTGGATATCCTCAATGAATCGTCTCTGTTTCAATCCCATTCCGAAACTATAATCGGCGATTAATCGATACGACCAACCATCAGGGTACGTAGTTATGTTTGATACATTGATTGATTTGATCTGATGAATGTATTTCATTTCATGATCTGAATGAGTGGTACCAATAGTCGATGTCCCGATTATGACATCACGTAATTGTTTTTGTTGTTGGTTGGAAGATGGAAGGGTTGTTGTTCTTGATGCCCAGAAATGATTATTGTCGAGAGTTTTCGTCTGGATGATTGTTGACGATGATGGGTTGTTGATTGTTCTTTTATGGGGCCAGGTGGAAACTGATTCAAGGATGGTTTTTGAATCGGCTAGGATTTGTGCTCTATCTGTCATTGATAAGCTAGAAGAGGAGATATTAAATTTTGTCATGAGAAAAATAAATTTGTACGACTTGAAAATATTAGTTTACCACAAACCAACCAAATGAGCGCAACATTTACTATTCATCGACATGAATCAGCTATTCAACGATTGATAACAAGAGAAGCAAATGTAGTTATCGTAAGTTAAATAATTACAGAAACACAAATCCAAGTTTCCCTTCAAAGGAAGTTGGTATCAAAGAGTTGAAACTAGGAGATATCTCTTACATTATCGACATCTTACAACGCATATATAAAGAATAAAAGGAAAGAATTAGCCATATTTATAGCGTTTCTTTCTTAGTTGTAGACTCTTCATAATTACAGTCGTGCACCCTGGTCAGAATAGTCAGATTTTTTTTCTGATATAAAACCATGAATCAACAAAAATGTTTTAAAAAAAAATCTTTTAGGGATCGTGATCTGTTATGTGACAAATATTGCACTATGGGCAAAAAGTCATTAGTTTTATACCTTTTCTTACTGACTGTGATTTTTGTGGTTAACTTTCCCGTTATCCCCATTTTATCACGAATAGAAAAACTTCTAGCAATCATATACTTATTCCAGACGATCATTCGTCTTGAATAATGTTATCTTTTTTAGAATACCTTAATATATATTATTTATTTAGTTAACTACTTCATCAATGTTATGTAATGATTTAATATCCCTTAATAGGTCATGTAGATTCCAGTTATCGTACTAATTTCCTTTCGACATATCTCTCAAATTCATAATCACAATCGTGTACATTGATCAGAATCGTCGAAAATTTTTTTTCTGAAATAAAACCATGAATCAACACATATGTTTTGGAAGAGTGATTCAATAATATGTATGATTTTGTCGAAATAAACGTTTACATTTGTGGACCTTACCAATATGATGCTTTTTCTTACTGACTGTGATTTACGTGGTTAACTTTCCCGTTATCCCCATTTTATCACGAATAAAAAACTTCTAGCAAGTATACTTATTCCAGATGAACAATCGTCTGGAATAATGTTATCTTTTAATAGTGCACTTTAATATATATGATTTATTTATTTAGCTAACTACATCTTCAATGATATGTAATGATTTAACACACCTTAATAGGTCACTTAGATTCCACTTACCGTACTGATTTCCTTTCAATGTATCGGTCTACTTAGTTGTCGTTTTCAAAACTTTGACCAGAATTACTTATCATTCAAATGACAGTATATACATACACAGAGTTGAAATCATCTACCCCAGACACACGATGATAATCGAGTAAAATATATACAGACGAAAGTGCATCACATGTATATTCATTTAACATTCAATGAATAATAATTATATATCCCTCTCTGACTAAACTCCACCGGCCAACACGACTCCCCACTCCCATTCCCATCAATATCAATCACACTTTTCTTTTTCACTTTCTTCGACTTGTATCCATTCAAATTATAATACCCAATCGAGCAATTAATCTTACGACTAGCATACTTCAAAAAAACCGGTTTTTTAACGGTATTTACTATCTTATTCCCCGTTTCCAAATCATAAAACACCAAATTCGACCCAACACACCCACCTTTATCCAATACCGTATCATCAACATTATTGTCAGTTTTATATATCCAGCATCGTCTTCCTTCATTATCATAAAACTTCCAAGTCATAGGCGGTGCCATTTCTTCAATGTATGAAGTCTGCAATGGTTGGATCTTGATATGGTTTCCGTTTCCCGTGTTGTCGTAAAGGAGTTTATAATCGTATTCTATTGCTTCGATGTTTGACGGGATGCGTTTCATGAATGAAGAAATGTTCTTCAGTAATGACTTTATCCCTGTTAAATCAAGATACTTCAAACAACAATCACTTGATGAGTCTGTTGTGGTTGTGGGGGTGATGGTTTGGGTTAGTTCATCGAGGGAGATTTGGGCATGGGAGATGTTTAAACTTTCCAAATGAGGGAATTTTTGTTTGATGGTTAATAATATCTTATAATTGATGGGCATTCCTCCAATGTTTAAATATTTCAAATATGGTGCATTTAAATGTTTTAAAGTGTATAATAGATAGATGTCAGATAATGGACTCACGACATTGGAATCGATTTGGAGGTTGAGCCAGGTTAATGAGCCATGACTTACCGAAGGATGAATGACGAGGAAATTGATTAAATCTTTCGTGGTTAATTTGGAACATCTGGCTAATGATAAATGCGTTAATTGAATAGATGATGGTAAGGTTAACAAGATCGATGAAGTGATTGACGTATGGTTTAGATCTAATCGTTGTAAATTAACCAAATGAGGGAAGATTTTCCCGAAAACATCACTTGATAAATTGGAACAATCATGGAAGGAAAGTTTAGTAATGGATAATTCATCTCTCGTGATGATTAATTCATCAAATGCATTAGCGAATAATTCACTACTAGCTCCACAAAAATCCAATGCCTTGATTTTCGATAATTTATTAAATAATAAATCCAAGACCGATACATTCAAATCATCTTGGATGTTTTCCGATGCTAAAAATTCTAATAAATTAGGGGTCATGGATAATGCTTTGGATATGGTTTTATACGTAACCATTTGGATTTCTTGATTCATCCGTCCCGTTCTACCCAATCCTATGGATGTGAATTGTTGGAAATCCATAAATTCAACATATTTCCCAATAATAGGGTTGGCTAATAAATTATTTAAAAATTTATCGAAAGAATGCGGACGATTGAAAATAGTGTATTTGTATAAAAAACAAAGGGATAAATGATGGAACTTCTTCAGTAATAATGGAATCGTATTGGCGAAGTTTTCCAAATTGGCATTGATGGAGGAAATGTCATTATCGGCGTACACATATTCTAGAATATTGTATAAAATCTCCAATGGTAATGAAAGTAACGGTGAAAATGGTTCCTCTTCTTCCTCTTCTGGATGCTGTGGTTGTTCATCTACAATCATATCATCACCTTCATCGTTTGTATTTTTGGAGACGGGGACAATTGATGAAGCCGGGGATTGGTCATGAATGGTATTATCCACACTAAGTTCATCATGATGAAGATCATTAAACGGGGAGTCGGAATATAAATTATGTGATTCGTTTGATGTGACAGGACTTAAGAAAAAGTGAGAAGGGTATTGGTTAGGATTATCTGGAGGAGATGTTATAGGTACAAGTGATAAATCATCATCAATAAAATCACTTGTTGTAGTTGTAGTAAGAGACGAGTCAGGTAAAGGATATTGTTGTTGTTGTTGATTCTGTTGTTGTTGTTTTTTAAAAATATTACTTTTAATCTTTTCTAAATACTTCTTATGGTCTAGATTAAAATTCATCTGACTTGATTTGATTGAATTGTTAATGGGTGGTATATATATTTACACATAAAAATTATTTGATGATGTTATTTTTTTTCCTTCTCTCTAATTTAGAGAGAGAAAAAAAAAAAAAAAACATTGCACC
>JAKTXQ010000044.1:21134-53766 GCA_030582995.1 Candida maltosa
TTTAAATAAAAGAAAAAAAAAAAAAAAAAAACGACCAACGTTTGATCTGTGCAGGTTAAATTTAAATTATAATGTGGAGAAATACACGTGACTAAAATTTTCCCAGAAAAAAAAAATAATAATATGTATTATAAATTATTACTATTTGATTCCATTTCTAATCTATTAGCTTCATCCATTAAAGGTCTAATACATAACCAACCAGTTTCAGTTCTAAAATGTCTACTTAAAGCATCACTTCTAGCGAATTTCTTACCACAACCCCATTTAGTAACACCATCTTTTAAATAACCTTCACATTTGAAATTTTTAACACCTTGATGTAATAATTCATGACGTTTTTTATCGTGTGATCTGGCAAATGTTTTAGGACAAAATTGACAAGAAAATGGTTTTTCAGATGAATGAGTTTTCATGTGCGATTTTAAATTATATGGTTTTTGGAAAACTTTGGAACATACTGTACATGGATAAGATTCAGTATCAGTTGATGATGATGGTGCTAATGGAGATATAGATGAAGATGTAAGTTTTTTAGAAGTTCTTCTTTTACGTTTTAAAGAAGGGGAGATTGTATATGACACTAAAGATGAATAGTCGATGTTATTTGTTGATAAATGAGGTAAAGCGTAGTATGTTTGTTGAATAGGATGTTGTGGTAGCTGCTGTTGTTGTATTTGTTGTTGTTGTATTTGTTGTTGTTGATAATAAACAGGATAATTAGTTGTTGTAGTTGCAAATGAATTTTGATCTTTTTCAGGTAAAGAAACTGGACTAATTGGAAGTTTTGGAGAATTAGAATTTAAATTTGAAGAAGTTGTAGAAGAAAAGGAAGAAGAAGCAGAAGTTGGAGTTGCATTATAATGATAGTTTGGTACTAAAAGATTTGAATAATTTGTTGTTGTACTAGTAGTACGTTGAGATTGATAGTTGTTGTTAGTGTTGTTGTTAATTTGAGAATAATCAAATTGGAAATTATCTTGTTGTATAGGTTGTTGTGAAAGATAAATAGAAGGAAGTTGTTGAGGTTGTAGTTGTGATTGTTGAAATTGTGGCTGTGGTTGTTGTGGTTGTTGTTGTTGAAGAGGATATCTATAGTTGATATTATTGTTGTTGTTATAAGTAGCAGTAGCAATATTAGTATTACTTGCAGTATAATAATACTGTGGAATAGACGTTGACGTAGAAGAAGTAGTTGAGTTCATGATAAAAAAAAAAAGGGTTGGTATAGAAATTCAATATTGCCAAGAAAAACAAGGACAAGAAAAAAAAAACCAAAGGACAAGAAAAAACCCAAAGAACGAAAATCTAAGGTTTTATATATAAAAAAAAAGAGAGAAGAATAATACGACATTTTATTTTTTTACGTTTTTTAAGTTTTTTCAGTTTTGTGTAATTTATGTACTACCCGAAACAACCAAAAAAAAACGTGAGCCAAGAAAAAAGGGATATGAAATTTTTTTCTTGGCGTTGGCTTTTTTCGGTGATTCTCTTAAACTGGGGTCTTTGAATTTTTCTTGTCCTTGTAGGCTTGGCTTTTAATACTAACATGCTGATATGAAATCATCTTTCAAATTTGATATTGAATAAAAAAACAGGAAAAGTTGATATTCAAATTTTTTTGTTTTTTTGTTTTTTGGGTTTAATTTTTTTTTTTGGTTTAAACAAATTTCATTGTGGGTTGAAATTTTTAATCTTCCAATTAAAAAAAAAAAAAAAAAAAAATAAAAAGAAAAAAATTTCTTTTATTTTTGTCGTCATTTTCCAAAAGAAAAAAAGAAAAAAAATCCCGCAAACAAAAAAATAAAGTATTGATGTTTGGATGTGTAATTTAATTTTTAAATAAGGAGAGAGAGAGAGATAAAAATGAGAGGAGTTAAAAAAAAAAAAAAAAAAATTATTTTTAATTTTTTGTAAATCCGGACCGGTTTAAAAAAACCACACAACAACAACAAAATCAACACCATCAACCAAAAGAAGAAGAAGATGCAAAACCATGTGGTGGTGAAATCAAAATTTAACGAACAAGGCTTTTTTTTTCTATTAACAAGAATCTACTACGTAATCGATTTGTTTATTAGAATCCCGAATTGAAACAAAAAACAATATTAATATTGGAAAATGTTTAGCACATGAAACTCAGCCTTCTTTTCTCCATTAACCATCTCGTTCTCTCTTTCTTTCTTTTATCAATAAAACCACTTTTTTGGCATAATTCCATTATTCCCATAATTCCCCGTTCCATTATTTTTTTTATTTCCTTTCCTTTTTTAACACGACCTTTTTTTAATTTACACATCTTTACTTTTTTACTAAATTAAGTAATTCTTATCATCTACGTAAACCACACACCACGTTCATCATCATCATCTTTCTTTATCTTTCTATCTGTATGTCATCTAATAACATCAACAAACCAAAACCAAGGAAGGAACAAAGAATAAAATCAAAGCCACCATCTTTCTTTCTTTCTGTCTGTAGATTCGGTAACTTAATAAAATTTCTTGGCTATGCTTCTAATCTTCTTTCTTTCTTCTGCTTTTTTTTTGCCAAGAAATTTTTTTTAATTACATCACACGGTGTTTGAAGTAAACGAAAAAAAGGCTTAACAAATTAATTTATGAACAGTTTTCTTTATTCTTATTTCCTATTTAAGTAATCAATAATTATATAATATCGGTTTTATACATATTACTCGTTTTCTTTATTTATATCCGTTATTATATTTTATCATCTTTCCATATAACATGCAATTTTTCTCTCTTTTTCTCTTTTAAAAGCCTCATTTTAACCCATATTATATTCTAATTTGATTCAAACAATACTATTCCATGTCAAATTTAACAATAACAATAGCAACGTCTAAATCCCTTTTTTTTTCATTATGGGGTTTGTAGACCCTAAAAATATCTCATGATAACAGAGATAACCTTATGTCAATCAATACCCTCGGGTTTTTTGGAAAAACAATACAATTTTTTGATTGCCTACCCTTCCGTTCCAGAATGTCGTACTTTATGATGTAATTAATAAACTTTATTGTTTTAAAAAGAATGTTTTCTTTAAATTTCACTTTATTTTTTTATTTTATTTTATCACTGTGTAAGCCGAAAAATCGGAATCAAAAATAAATAACATGCAAGATCCGATTTCTACTTATTTTTTATTTATTTATTTTTATTTTTAGAAATATACATATTAATACAAAATATCTTCATAACCATACTACTTGTTATAGTGAAAGGCTACACACTTTATCGACTAATTGGCATATTTCGATCGAGCTCTTAATTCAGGACCTTTCAAATAAAAAAATATAGGAATGGAAATCATCCCAAGACTAAGAAATCCTAGAATACTTGACCCCCAACCAACCGGGAACCCATCAATTGACAAATTATTATACAATGCTCTTCCAAAAAGCGGGAATGCACCGGCGGAAACAGATCTGAAAAATGCATTACTGGAGAAAACACTAGCCAAATATTCAACTTTAAAACTAACTGCGATATAACTGAACAATGTCTGAAATATAATATAACAACCCACGGCAAACAACCCCATGCCAATCAATGGCACAAACCAATTTATATCTGGCGACGAAGTCCAACCAAAAATAAACACCCCAATGGGCATACATATAGCACCGAATATAGCTGATGGTAAAAACACTTCCGGGGACACTTCTTCACCTGCTAGTATCTTTTTAGTAGATTTGAAATAAACCGTAGAGGAAATAAATAACATAACATGTTTGTCACCACCGAGGTTTTCCTAAAATAGTAACTCGGTCCATGGAAATCGTTGGACCAATCGTACAATATTTGTAAGTATTGCGTAATAAGTTATCACTTTTGATTGATTTTTCTTGATTTGCTGGTTTTTTTGTGTTATCTTGCCTTATCTATATTTTGTAGTGGACAACAGTTTCATAACTTACATCTGTTTATGTTGTGATAGCCTGATATTCTGCGTTTGCTATCCTTGCGGCTAGGTGATATTGTATAGGTATTACTTTATTTATCTGGATCAATATTTTGCGTTGCTATTCAACTTTTCTCGTAAATTTTTACAACCACTTCAAAGTTTTACTAAAAATTTAATGCAAAATTTTTTATTTCCAAGTTTTTCACAAAGACAGACCCAAGTGAACCATCTCATTCACCTTACTTGCTATCACATAATTTAAAAAACAATACTTAATGAAAAATGAAGTTCAAAAAAAATATCACGTGACCAAAAATTGCGTTTTAAAAATCTAGAGTTTAATCACACCAAAAAAAAAAAATTTTTTTCTTTATCTCCTTTTTTGTTCAATATTCTTTATCCCCACTCAATCAAACAACATGTCGATGAAACGATTTTTATCACGATCCAGTCGTAAATCAAGCACAGATAAAGATGAAGAGATACCAGATAATACCATCATCCAACCTATCGCCAGTAATCAGTCTGGTGAATCTCATGACTCATTAAAAGACCTCACTCCAATATTCAATTCTCGACAAGCATCATCAACAACAACAACATCCAACATGATGATGAATTTGAATTTGAATCCGACGATATCGAACGTGACTGAGTTTAGTAAAGTCGCCGCATCGACTAAAGGGTCGACTATTCATGATTCCTTATTTTCTAGCCGTCAGTCGTCATATTCAACCAACCCATCGTCATATGCTAGTGCCGGGAGCGGTGGCGGGAAGAGTTATTTCAGTCCCTCGAAACCATTACAGACGTTGAATGTGGTGAAGGAGACGGAAGGGGATGATGATGAACAGACTTGGGAGGATCGAATCCGAGAGAATTTGAAACAGTTGTATCAGGACTTGGCATACATTATGAATCAATATAATAATTCCACGATTAATCTATCGACGGCGGTGATTGACAGTATTGATTGTTTAAAGAAGTTTACTCAAGAGAATGTTAACGATAATGAAGGTGGTGAAGGCGGGTTTTCGTTTGATACGTATAACTCATCTTCTTTACGGAAAATATTCAAGATATATCTTCACTTTTATGATAATTTACTCAACAGTCAAGTATATATCAAGTTGAAGTTGTTGTTGGTTAAAAACTTTAATGATTTCATTATGGTTTTGAATCCAACTGAGTTGACGAATAATATGGAGATGATCAAACCGAAGAATTTCGCCATTGGATCAAATGAAAATCAGTACCTGTTACCAAATGAAGATGTACTCATGCGAATAATTGATAAGATATCCCATAATCATAATATAAATTCATCAAAAGATCAAAACGGTTCATTTATTGCTCCGATAACAAGAGGTATTTCGTCCAATTTGAACATTTTATGTTTATATTTCGGATACCCTGATCCACAAGAATATCACTATAATTTAATCCAAGGATTAAGAGAATTATATGACGACATCCACATCATCCTCACCAAAAACCAAATTGAACTTGCCGCATCCAACACAACCACTGACAACCAACAACAACAACAGCAACATCAACAAAAATTCAAATTACCATTCCGGATACCTACCGATAATCAACAAATCCCAATTTCCATGTCGATATCAATTGAGAATGCTGTCCGAACATCAGGAACAATGGGAGGATACATCTACCCAATCATCGACTTGATAAAACAACCACATTTGAAATCATACGCCAATTCCAAATTCGCCATCTCGTGTGGTCATGTCTGTCTAGACAGCATGAATCCGGAGAATTACCCGAACGTGGCATCACCAAGTCTGGTATTGATTTCACTTTACAAGCAAGCATTAACGGAACAATACCATAAATGTCTCAAATACGGTAAAGATGATTCGAAAGTGGTTGCTTATCGATCGATTTTGAATCAATTGGAGGAAATGTTCCCGTTGAAGAAAATCAAATCATCACAGAATGAAAAAGAACAAGTTGTTGTGATGAAAAACCTCCCGAAACATCGATTTGGACAAATCATCTGGGGTGAACGTACCCTTCTCCAAATCAACCAATCAACTACAACACCTACTAAGAATGAAATCAGTGGAGTCGTGGAGAAGAAATTATCTGATTTGGCAATCATTAAAGTAAACAAGAATTTAAAATGTCAGTATAATTACTTGGGTGATGACGTTTTGTTTACAGAATACGACCCCGGTTTGATTTTCGACAACTTGTACATCCGAAAAGTACTTTCTTTGAAACGATACATCCCAAAACCAATAAACACCAACATCGAAGACATCGACTCCAACATATCCTCATCTTCATCTTCATCATCATCGAGTTCAGACGGTTCATATTATGGAATCCCGGTATTCAAATACGGTTCAACGACAAAGTACACCAAAGGTTACATGAATGGAATCAAATTAGTATACTGGCTCGATGGGGCCATTCATTCCAGTGAATTCATCGTTAATTCAATCGACAATAACCTGACATTTGCGTCTGGTGGAGATAGCGGAAGTTGGATCTTGACTAAATTAGAAGACATAAACAACAACAATGGGGCTGATCAGAAAGGATTGGGCGTGTTGGGAATGTTGCATTCGTATGATGGTGAGTTCAAACAGTTTGGGTTGTTTAGTCCCATGACGGAGATTTTGAACCGGTTGGAAGAAGTGACCAATATCAAATGGGGTGTTGTTGGATGTGAGAATTATGATGATGATGGTGATTATGCGAAACATGACCAGGATATGCCGCATGATGGTGAAAGTGAAAGTGAATGTGAACATAATGATGCTGAGAAATTGCAATTTTCAGACACGGAGGAATCTACTGTCAGTTCCGATGATGATGATGGTGCGTATCCTCCTTATAATGATATTGAATAAGACCCACCATGAAAAAAGTAAAAAGAGTGTATATTTAGAAATATCTATAAAACTTGTCTAGACACGAATACGCCTGTGTAGATACTGTCTGATTTATGTGTATAAATGTTATTACCCACTATATCCATGTACATGTCCGTGATCACGTGCACACGTTCAATATGGATGATGGAAAAAATATCATCACGAAATTGATAATAATAATAATTACTCTAAAACAACATTATACTAATTAAACTCAAAATCTATAGAACAAATTACGCCCATACTTGCACCTGTTCGAAGAAATCAACTCTTTTCTTTTCCAGATTATTAATATTCTCACAAGCATAATAACGCACTTCATCAACCATAACTGGATGACCACAGGAAACGAAAGCAACAGATCCATTTGCTTCATGAACCTCATTGTTAACAATACCTTCAATAGATGGTCTACCTTCAGTAAATGTAATATGGGCAAATTTTGTACTTATCGATGATGTACTAACTCCACCTTCTGATTTCAGATTCTTCAGCCCATCTTCTTCCTTTTCTTCTTCTTCTTCATTTTTTGTATCTAAATAGTTTAAAATACCGCCATTGCATTCAGGTTTAGTGACATAGATGGTTGTTTCAATACTAGTATTTTTCAATATTTCCAATTCTTCGGCGAACCATTCTAAAGATTTATATTCTCTGATAATCCAAATCAATTTCAATTTTTTCGTTGTTTCATTAGTTACACATCTTGCAATATCCATGATTTCTGAATAAAGACCTGGGATACCATTACCACCAGCAATAAAGACAGCAGAATCAGCGTATTTAGCAGGAGTGGATTCACCATAAGGACCTTCAACACCAACTCTAATGGTAGCAGTTTGACCTGGGTTGTTTACCAAGGTTCTGTATAAACTGTGTGTGATTCCACCTTTCACTTTACAATACAAAATGATATGTGAATCATGTGGTGAATCAACAAAAGTGAATGGATGGGATTGCCAGAAATAAGTCGGTTTAATGAAATGAATGAACGCATGACCACCAGGAACTGACTTCCAGTAGCTTGGTTTAGGGATTTCAACCTTGATGGTATCATTGGCTAACAAAGTAACTTTTGAATTAGGGAATCCGAAAGCAATTAATCTTCCAATACGAACAAGTCTATCAACACACCAGACTGCAACTGAAGGGTACACAAATTGGACATATCCTAATTCATCAACGTGAACCCAAGTACCCGCGACCCATAAAGCAGCCATGACGATATGAATAAGTAAAAAGATTTCATACCAACGTCTTCTGAAAAACAACATAGCTTGGACCCAAATAATACCACCGGCAACAGTGGCAACGGTACCCCAAATCATATATGTATCTTTCATTTCACTGGCATAACGATTTTTCAAAAGGATACTGAATCCAACGGCATGGATAACCACCAACATAAACATGACTCTGGCAGTGTGACGATGGTAGGTCATGAATGTATTATAATTCCAACCTGTCAACCATTGCAAGAAATTGTTTCTTCCAGCAAATAAGAAAACCAATGGCATCATGATGGTAGGGACTATACCGGTTCTATCAGAGGCGTATCTCAAAGTAGCATCATATTTGGAATAAGAAAAAACTGGATCACCTTCGATAAACTCGGTGTTAATGGCACAAACAATGATAATCACCACGTAAAATATAAAAATAACAATAGTTTCGAACCGAGATGGAATCAAGAAATCAAAGATTTTAAACAATCTCTGTTCTTGGGCTCTCTTTTTCCCAAATGTTGCTGGCATGGAAACATGTTTTCTCCACCAGTTTACTGGACCAGAAGTACATTTTTTTACCAAACCTGGGAACATGACTTTAATCCAGTTGGAAGTAGCACCAATCAACATAATTAATAACCAATATCCTAAAACAGCGGCACCATAGTAAACAGAATCGTCATAATTACCCAAGAATTGTTCATATGATTTCATAAACAAAGCCATGTCCGCTTCATTAAACTTAAATGGAATATTGATAGGTATAGACTTGTTAAAACCTTCAATTTCTGTAGCATATTTGGCATGATCCAAGTAGTAGTTGTAATATTCTGAAGACCAATCTTCATCGAGGGTGATATTGGCGTTGTCCTTACACTGTTTGATCATTTGGTTAATAGCACCGCTTGTGTCTCTGTTTTTATAAGCAAGACACCCGGCAAATGTTGCCAAGTAGTTTTCGTTGGCACACAAGCATGTATAGTTCCTAGGCTGCTTACAAAACGATGCACCTAAGGTAATCTCGTAGTTACAAGCATAGAAACCTTTCTTGTCACCATATTTCTCAAATTTGAGTCCTTTTTCAGCAGTAACACCAGAAATAAAACACACCAAAAGTGAGTAGACGATAAAAGTTAATGATTTCATGATGATGCAAAAATAAAAATTCAAAAAAAAAACTATGGAGGGTTGTGGTAAAATGAAACTCTATTTATACTTACGGTACATGTGCCGTTCATTAAACGATTCATCCAATAACATCATTTTCAAATTCAGTTACATCCCATAAATGAAAAACTTTAATTCTATTGTATTTGGTTTGTGTAAAATTTTCATTCATGCAAGTAAAATTCTTGTCCTAGTTTAAAAAAGAAAAAAATTTATCTAAAGGATCAGTCAGAACAAACAAACAATACTTATTTCAAATGTTAACTTTTTTTTTCTAAATTTAGTTTATTTTTCTAAATTTGTGATGTTTGGTAATTTCTATGACCAATAACGGAAAGGGTAAAACCATCACTGATCCCCCACACACTCCAGTTTTTTTTTTCTTTAATTAAACCAAGAAATAAACTATATATGGTTCCTGAGTTCCACTATTATTTTCTTGACTAGAATCCGTCATTAAGAAATTTTTTTTGCAAATTGGTTTCCCAACAATAATGTGGACAAAAAAATCCCCCCGGAAATGCGGGTTAATGATTGTACCAGGAAGGTTAAGATTTCCAAAATGGAGTTAGGTAACAACGACCTCATACAGCCAATCAGAGACTTGACCGATTAATATTAATTGAAGTTTTTTTTTTCATTTTCATTGTTTGGAACTCCTTTGTTTTTTGGAAATCGTGCAGTGTGGACCTGTTTGTGAGATTTAAATAACTATTTACGAGAAATTTTAATGAAAGGCTACTATTCCATTGGTTAGAATCATTTTGCACATGCTTAAGGAAAAGGGCAATTCCAGACCAGTGACATTAATTAACAAGAATTGTCTTTCACCCCCCTTCAACATTGATTACACAAAACCATAACTTGAGATCCGTTTGAACGTTATGAATTGCTTAATCTATTGTTTAACCAATCGTGTGAAACCAGCCATTAGAAATTTACCAACTTGCATTCTGTTTTGTTTGGCTCATAATTGGTTTTCGGGATATAACTTTTTTTTCAATTTCAAAGCCACCATTTCGGTTATCTAACATAAGCGAGAAAAAGCCCCGAAAGTGAAAGCAGACTCATCAAGGGTATCGATATCCGCTTTGTACAATGCAGATGGGGATGTTACCATTTCACAAAATTAAGAAATTCTTCTCAATGAGAAAATGATAGTTAGCTGTATATTAAATGAATATATTATCAGATCATTGATTGATCCAAACATACTATACAAAACTATATGAAACTCATGCCCATACTTGGACTTGTTCAAAGAAATCCACACGCTTCTTTTCCGGGTTGTTGATGTTTTTACAAGCAAAGTAACGGACTTCATCAACCATAGCTGGATGACCACAGGAAACGAAAGCAGTTGACCCAGCAGATTCGTGGATTTCATTAACGACAATCTCTTCAATTGATGGACGTCCATGTTTAAACTCAATATGACCAAATCTAGACTTTATATCCAGATTAAAAGAATCAACACCGTCAGTTTTCAATTTTGTCACACTATCATCTTCAACCACTTTTTCACTTGTAACCTCCAGAACTTGATCAGGTCTGGTTACATATATGGTTGTTTCAATAGGAGTATCCTTCAATGCTTCCAATTCACTACCAAACCATTCCAACGACTTGTAATCTCTAATAACCCAGATCAATCTCAAACTCTTTATGGATGCACGAGACAGCTGATGTCTTACGATATCCATAATTTCAGAATAAAGCCCAGGGATACCATTACCACCAGCAATGAAAACTGCAGAGTCAGCGTATCTCGCAGCAGTAGGTTCACCATACGGACCTTCGACACCGACACGAATAGTTGTTGTCTGATCAGGCGATTTGGCTAATAATCTGTACAAACTGTGTGTGATTCCACCTTTTACTTTACAATACAAAATAATGTGGGAATCATCTGGTGAGTCAACAAATGTGAATGGATGGGATTGCCAGAAATAAGTAGGTTTCAAGAAATGAATAAATGCATGGCCACCGGGAATGCTTTTCCAATAGCTTGGTTTAGGGATTTCAACCTTGATGGTGTCATTGGCCAACAAAGTAACTTTTGCTTTCGGGAAACCAAATGCAAACAATCTCACTATACGGACCAATCTGTCAAAACACCATGGTGCTACAGTGGCATAACAGAACCAAACATAGCCTAGTTCGTCAACATGGATCCATGTACCAGCAATGTATAATGCCGCCATGATGATATGAATCAATAAGAATATCTCGTACCAGTTTCTTCTGAAGAACAACATTGCTTGGAAGATGATTATCTCGGAAGAAACAGTAGCGATAGTCCCCCAAATTAAATAGGTGTCTGCCATATCTTCACTGTAATATTCTCCCAATTCAACACTGAAAGTAACAGAATGAATCACCACCAAGAGAAACATGACTCTTGCCAAATGTCTATGGTACGTCATGAAGGTGTTGTAACTCCAGCCAGTAAACCATTGTAAGATATTATTTCTTTCAGCATACAAAAACACCAACGGCATCATCACGGTAGCTACTATACCGGTTCTATCTGCCACATTCCTCAATTGAAAGTCGTACTTGCTTTCAAAAATAGGGACTTCGGAAACAAAATGATACTTGATTGAATGAACAGCAATGATATACGCATAGAAACCAGTAACCACAAGTGTTTCATACCGTGATGGAATCAAAAAATCAAAAATCTTAAGCAATCTCTGTTCCTGTGCCTTCTTTTTTCTAAATGTAGCCGGCATCAGAACGTATTCCCTCCACCAATTAATTGGACCAAAACTTAATTTCTTAATCAATCCTGGAAACAAGAACCTGGACCAAGTGTTAACAGCACCAAGGAACATCACCAATAACCAATACCCCAAAGCACCGGCACCATAATAGAACGAATTATCATAATTACCCAAAAACTGATCATATGCATCTTTATACAACAAGATCATAGTCCCATTAAGAATAACAGGGACATCAACAGGTACCGAAATGTTGAAATCAGGAATCAGGCTTATTTCAACCGCATTTTCGAGAAAGTATCGGTACGAGTCATCAAACCAACCCAATTTCAAATCGACCTCACCATATTGTTTACAGCTATTCTCGGCGGTTTTAACTGCACCGGTACTATTTCTGTTATGGTATGCCATACACCCAGCTAATGTGGCAAGCATGCTA
This sequence comes from Candida maltosa, assembly GCA_030582995.1. Taxonomy (NCBI): domain Eukaryota; kingdom Fungi; phylum Ascomycota; class Pichiomycetes; order Serinales; family Debaryomycetaceae; genus Candida; species Candida maltosa. The sequence continues at coordinate 33,526 of JAKTXQ010000044.1, forward strand.
GAGTTAGTACAAGAACAGGCGTAGCTGTAGGGGTTTTCACAGAATGAAACCGTCAGGGAGATCTGATACCAGCATGACCAGAAGACAAGACCGTCACCGTTGATTAAGAACTTGGCGTTCTTAGCAGCACTAGCTATTGGAATATAGAAAATAAATAAAAGCAAATAGATATTCATTAAGTGATTATATAATTTTTTTTAGTTTTTTTTACAAAAAAATGGGAAAGTTCATATAATGGACTACTTGAAGAATATATATAGTGTTTTATACAGAGTTTTCTTTCTTTTTTTTTTTCTTTTTTTCAGGGAGATGGCCCAAAATAAATTAAAATCACTTAGCCAATCATGAAAATAGCATATTGTTTAAAAAGCAAACCCCAGTTGTGAATGGACTTAAGGATGCTGATTGTTTTACTTTTTTTTTCTATTTTTCACTCGTTAAAGTTTGTGTAACAATATGGTTTTGTGGCATGTTTGAATTATCTAAACCATCAGTTACGAACAAGAAAAAAAGAAAGAAAAGAAACCAGAAAGCAATCTTTTTGTTGTTGTATTGTATTTTCAGGAACATACACAGATGGTTGTTATAGTCACTCTTTTTAGGGGAAATGATTTCATCAAAGAATTAATAGCTATATAACGTTGCAATAAATATATACAGTAGCCGATGGATAAATGTAGGTGTTCTGGAAATGTCCATCTAAAGAAAAAATTTTTTGTTTTTTTAAATCCAGACGGACATAATTCGTACATATAGATTTTAATTTTCTTGGCAGAAAACCATCGAATAAACAAACGAAGATTCAGTAAAGTGTCTACAGATTTCAGCCAATTGAAAAGTTGCCGTCCCTAGATTTTGAAAGACATATTTTGGAAAATATATGTGATCCCCCACGCATAGGATCCCCCAAAAAATCATAACCCACATTTATCCTATGATTTGAATGTAGAAGGATGTTATTTTGTATTTTTCATATGGTTCCCGCCTTGAAGTGTTTAGTGGTTTTCACAATTTTGATGAAAAAAAAAAATAAGGTTATAGGTGACTGGTAAACTTTCCCGGAAAGATCCAAACCTATCGTCGTGATGTATATTCATTAATAACTTTTACTTTTTGGAAAAAAAAAAAGATACAAGGAAGAGGAAATGTCAATAGTTGGGAATGGTTAATGCAGATAATGCTCCATAACCAAACGCTGAATATCTTCGGGAAGAGGGTAACTATCGACAGCCAACCGTCTAAAATTTGGTTTTTCCTTCAAGGTATGAACTAAACTACTCACCGTTTCAGTATCCAATCCATTATACCAAAGCTGGATAGTTTCAATTGACTCACAGAACTGAAATCCATCAGGAGACAGTGATAACCATTCACCAAAATTATTGTATGACAAATCAAGAGTTACCAAATTAGGAAAATTCATGAATGAACCTCGGAGTTCTTCGAATCCAAATCCACGTGTGGAAAGCTCAGTGATTGATTTAGGAAGATTTTCAAGATTCATTATACTTCTTTTCGTCCCCAGATAGTCAAATAATAAGTACCTTAATTTTTTCAAATTGACCAAATGAGTAAGACCTGGTTCCTGCTCACCCATTCATTCATTCATTGATAAATATAAGCTCGGAAAAGATGTATATTCACTGTTTCAGTGTAATAACGTAACTCTTATTAACATTGTGATCCGTCAATTTCTTATCTAAACAGCTTCTTCAAGTTCAATTTTCTTTCTTGAATCTACATACTTCCCAATAAAAAACCAAAGCCAGAACCAACCAATTGAAAATCCCGGAATTGCCTTTAAGAAAATAGGGACACTCAAACTCAATAGAAATTTATAGGCAGTAATTGTATTCACAAAGCATGTAATTGCAAATATCGAGAACAACCACATAGCCAACATGTTAGGATTAGACGAACTTTTAAATGCAGTCCATATAAGAAACGAAAACGTAAGACCAACATTTCCCATGAAGAAAATGACAAATGTGTAAAGCACACATCCTTTAGTTAGTTCGCTGGGGTTTGTAGGGTAGTATTTAAACAAGCTATAATTTACTAATAACGCAAAGTATATTATCAATTCCGACAAGATACCTGACCAGATAATTCTCCTTCTTCTTGCTTCTTCAGGGGATAAAACGGGTTGTTCTTGTTTAGTTATGTCTATTTTGTTATCCATATTTGAATGATAGGAAAAGAAGTTTATCCTTTTGTTCCGATTTCTCCTTGATTATTTTTTTTCTGTTTTGCTTGACTTCCACGTGACTTGAGAAATCCCTATTTGGATGTAGTGCGGCGCACAGCCAAAAAAAAAAGAAGTTTTTTTTTTTTTTTTTTGAAAAATCCCAACTCCATCTCATCTCTAACCAACACTAACAATATGGGTAAACATAAAAGAAACAAGAGAAACCAAAAAGCCAGACATGATCCAGTTGCAAACCCAGACTCATCTTCCAAAGCCGAAGATGGGAAATCAAAAATCCTTCCGCTTATAACTAAATTAAAGTCCAGTGTGCCTAATGATAAATCCATGGCCATTGGAGTGATTAACGTGTTGGCTGAAGATAAACGTATGAGAGAGATGTTATTGACAGAAGATGTGATTACAGTTGTGATGGAACACTGTTTGAACGATTCCAACGATGAGATTGTGGTTGAATCGTTTGGGTTATTGAGAAATTTGGTGATTGAAGAAGGATACGATGTGATTCGATTCTTATGGGAAAATAATATCTGGACTGCGTTGGAGAGTTCATTGGAGAAAATAAATACGTCATTTAAATATTTGATTGAAAATGGAGTTGCCAAAGAAAAGGATAAATCGAAAGTTCAATTATTGTTTGATTTCTCGGAAAATATATTTGCCTTGGTTATCATGTTGATCGCTTCCGCTGAAGACATTTTCGACGCCATATTTGGCAAGATCGATTCGATTCTTGAGTTTATTTTACTTTTGATAGACAGTCATGTTGAAGGAAAACCAAAGATTTCCACCGGGTTGTTCAATACATTATTAGAATTCATTTACCAATTATCCACCGAATCAGTACCATTTGTGGAGAAACTACAAAATTTCAATTGGGAAAAAGTGTCAAGTTTCCTTGCCAACAACGAATCAACACCAACATCAAGAATCTATTACAATGGTATCTATTTCTCGCTTGTCGAAATCATCTTACAACCAACCGATCAATTGAAAAAGGAAGAATTGATGAGAGAAATATTGACTAATCTATCCAAAGCAATCAAAGAAGGAGGCGAAGAAGCCGTAGGGTTTGATGTTGGTTGTGATATTATTGCAACTATCTGTGAATATTTGGCTACTAACGAATCCAATCCTGATGAACCGGCCAAGTTGACAAACGAAACTTTACAATTAATAGAACAAATTGGTAATGGGTTGGCTGAAAAGAGTGAAGATGAATCAGCTGCTTCAGCATTGAATAATCTACAAGTCGTACTTGAAATTTGTAAGTAGAATAGAACAATGAATGCATAATTATTTTGATGTGCCATCCTGCCTTTCAAAAAAACGTTTGCCATAAAGCTATTTCTAGAACTGAAATTTAGGTAACAATAGCTCTTCTTGTCAATTTCACAATCCTTTGAATATATCTATTAATAAACCCGATAGGGGGGCAATGATGTATGTGTTTACATTTGCTCTCTGTCGTTTCTATTTTTATTCACAAGAAAAGAAAAAAATCTGTCCATTCATCACAAAGTACTTCGAGGGAGTTAAGCGACAGGGGGGGACGTACTTAAATTATTAACACCATTTTCCAGCCAAGAAGGTTTATCGCTCAACGATGATATCAGGCAAACGTGGGAGGAAAGACAACAGAGATGGCGATGATGAAGATTTTCCAAACCTTTGCTTTTTTTTTTTTAGTAGATCTAAATTTAGAAAATCACAAGCGCAAAATGATTAATTAATGTACCTTGTCGCCAAGAATACACGAAATTTATCGACGCAATATTCGGGTCGGAAACTGGTGTAGTTCGTTGCAATACAGACGATGGCTGGTTTGTTGTTCTTGGTTTCATACAGAATGGAATGTATTAAGTGATGAGATAAGAAGTGGTTCTCCAAGTCAACTGTATAGATCAACTACACAAAATTTAGTAAAAAACCCTGGAATCAATCAATCAAATTCATAATCGCCAATCATTTTAATTAATTAATGGCTGGTTCGGTTTATGCAGGAAGTATCCTGATTTAGGAAAAAAAAAAAATTCTCGTTGCAACTTGAAGGGTTCACACAAATTGTTTTTAATTGTGTCACATAAACAAAACGTTTTCCATCTTATTCACACACACTCCATCCCTCCCTTCTTGAAATTAATCAATCACTTTACTGGATATGGTAAATAGTGTCATGATACAATTACCAGCTTTGGTTGATCTTGATGTGAAACTTCCACGCATAGATAAATTACTCGCTTGATAAGGTAAACAAACATTCCCTCATGAAATTAATCTATGGGAGTGCACGCAAAATCAAACAAAAAAAAAGAAAAAATCTATTTGCAGCAATTAAGTTGGTGCGCATAAAATTTCACTACATGAAAAAAACAGAAGGAAAGCATTTCTCTGCTTCTGATTAAAAATAGAAATCGTCAACAATCTACTTTTTGCTTTCTTCTCTGAAAAATTATAAATACCGATGAATAATCCATCTTTTCAGATGTGAAAAAAAAAATAAAAAGAATATTTTTCTATTAATTCTTTCTACATCCACTCGCTAGTATGAAATTTGCTACTTTCGCTACTTTAAGTTTATTGTCTTCAACTGCTTTTGCTAAATACTACAGTAACAGTACTGTTACTGTTGATGTTACCACTACTGATTTTGTCACAACATGTCCTTACCCTACCACATTCACTGTTAGCACCTGTTCTAATGACATTTGTCAACCAACTACTGTTTTCGTCACTGAAGCTACGACCATCACCATAACAGGGGAAGTGATTTGTCCTACAGTTGAAGAATCAAGTGTTGTACCATCTAATTCTGGTGAAGAAAGTGGGAGCGTGGTTACTACTCAAATCACTGTTACTGATTTTACCACTTATTGTCCATATGAAACTACATTAACCATCACCAAGTGTGAAAACGATGAATGCCATCCAACTACTATCCCTGTTGAAACTGCTACTACTATAACCATTACAGGGGAAGTTATTTGTCCAACCACTTCCACTATTTCTGCTAGTGAAGAACAATCATCTGAAGTGGAAGTTACTTCCGGTGTGGTTACTACAGAAATTACGGTTACTGATTACACCACTTACTGTCCGTATCCAACAACTTTGACTGTCTCCACTTGTGAAAATGAAGTTTGTCATCCAACCACCATTGAAGTGACCACTCCAACCACTGTCACGGTTACTGGTACCGTTGTTTGTCCAACTACTTCTGTAGAAGTTACCACTAAACCAGTTGAATCCACCACTGAAGAAGTGATCACTGAAAGCTCTGTCGTCACCACTCATTTCACCACCACTGATTACACCACCTACTGTCCATCTCCAACTACTATTGTTGTTTCCACCTGTGATGAAGAAAAATGTCACCCAACCACCATCGAAGTGACTACTCCATCAACCATCACTGTTACAGGTACCGTTGTTTGTCCAACCACCACCGTTGAAACCACCACCAAACCAGCTGTATCAACTACTACTCACGAAGTTATCACTCAAAGCTCCGTTGTCACTACTCAAATCACAACTACTGATTTCACTACTTATTGTCCTTCTCCAACCACCATTGTTGTGTCTACTTGTAACGAAGACCAATGTCATCCAACCACTGTTGAAATTACCACTCCTTCCACTGTTGTTATTCCAGGTACTGTCGTTCATCCTTCCACTTCAGTCGTTGTTCAAACCTCTACTTCCACACCACAAACTCCTATCGTTTCGACTGCTAGTTCTGTTGTCACCACTGACATCACCTTGACTGGCTACACCACTTATTGTCCAGAATCCACTACTTTGGTATTGACTACCTGTCAGAATGACGAATGTGCTCCTCACACTATTTCGGCTACTCCAGGTGAAACCATTAGTGTTACCAATCCAGTTGTTCAACCATCAACCCACACTAATGAAGTTCCAGTTACTATTCAACCAACCACCGTTCAGCCAACCACTTTGATTCAAAGTGCTAGTCAGACCACAGTTGCCGAACAATCGTTCACCCCAACTCCGGTCATCTCCATTGCTGGTGGTAACAAACACCAAGCTACTATTTTCGGTATCTTTGCTATTATTTTAGCATCTTTGTTTTAGATTCATTATTTGCATTTCTTCCTCCCATTCTTTTTCATTTTTATTTTTATTTTCGGTTATCATAAAGTGTTTCTTTTTTATTTTCGGTCTACATAGGTTTTTCTTTTTTAGGGTTTTAATTTTTCAAACAATAATATATATTTATATTGTTATTAAAGAGTCAAATTTCCTATTTATTCAGTCCAGGCAGAAGAAATTTCTGGCCAGACACGCTTATACAAACTCATAGCGACAACATCTTGAGATGTTAGTTTACCATCGAAATTAGCCTTGAAGTAACCATGAGTCCCAAGACTTTCCTTAATGAACCCTGTTCTACCGGACTTGGTAAACAATGTAATGGCTTTGAAGAAATTGATATCTTCCGGATTGAAAAACATATATCTGACAGTAACAACTCTCTTGTGGATCTTGACTGGATGACCGGTCAACACGGCTCTTTGTGCGACGATTCTGGTATGATCACATCCCAAGAAGGTACCTTTTCCGACAAACTCCAATGATCCTGGTTGGGCACCTGGTTTGAAATATAATGTAGGAGAGTTTGTGAATAACACTGGGGCAATGGCCGTGGCAATCAGGGTGGCACCCAAATGAGCGAAATTTTCCAGTTTGTGAACATTGTTTGGATTGTTGGATGCTTGGTTGAATAATGGTTGGATGATTTGTCTTCTTGGACCATATTGAACAATCAATTGTTCTTTGTTAGGAATAGGTTTTTCGTAATCTTCCCAACTTTCGAAAGAAAAGTTACACACGGCCAATTTATGTTCGTGTTCTAATAACTCATAAATGGTGAATGGTAATGCTGATGAGTTCACTTTTTCAAGAATAAACAATGGAGCTTTAATAAACAATCTGACTCTGTTCCCCGCAGTGACTTCAGTATCTTTGATGAATGTTTTGTTGAGTTTATTCTTGGTTGCTTTATAGTTTGACACACGCAATAATCTGTTCCACACCGATGGAGCTTCCGGGTCGTATTCGTCAACATCCCAATCACAATTGGCCAACGACTTGACACCACGGTAGGCACTTAAACGATCTTTGGCAGATTCATTAGGGTGCAATTCCATTTCATCAGGGAACTCCAAATCATCCTTTTCCAATGACCTGAATTCTTGCAATTGTCTTTCTTCTTCTTCTGGTGATAAATCGACGTGCATTTCCGATTCGCCATACTCAGTGGCAGTATCAGCACCTTCCACTTCCATTTCCATTTCATCTAATTGTTGTTCGTCTCCTTTGGTGTTGTCTTCGCCTTCTATTTGTTCTTCTAAATCAGATGCATCTTCATCCAACACATCATCAACAAACCATCTTCCTTGATATTCGGATGTTCCTTTAGGCACCAATCTTCTAGTTGGTAATTTTCTCGTGCCATCATCATCGAAATAAATCTTACCTTCGGAACGAACACCCAACTCATGCCCATTATTGTTCGCCCAGAAATCCCCATCATCCTCAATATCTTCCATCTCCACCTCTTCCGGATTCAACTCATCCAAAGTTTCCTGGTTTTCATTTGGGGTATACACTTGTTCCACATCATCTTCAACATCCATACTTCCTCGGTTGTTTTTCTTATTGATAATCTTTTCTAGTTTATCCACTTGATAATCGCCAAACCCAGGGATATGGACCAATCGGTTCGCACTAAACCCGACTCCTCTCACCATCCCTTCAACAATCACATGTTCGTCATCGGCACTAACACGGTCAGCAACTAACCAACCACGAGTATCTCTCCATGTGATCAGTTGTGGGAATTTCTGACAGATGGTTCTTAAACAGTTTGAATTATCCAGGTCGATTTCCAACAGGTACAATTTGTCATCGGATGGGAAGAAATGTTGGAAGTAAGACAGTAATGATTGTTTGATATCCAATTGCAAGTTTCTCTTAGGGTATGCACTGACAACGTTTGGCAAGACCCCAATCACCGTTGAGATCCCTTGTGCTATCAACGCTCTCAAGATTGTTTCCCCGTATCCTTGTTCGATTTCTTGTGTGGCAGAGATCCCAAACACGACAAAGTCAGCGACACGAGCAGCGTCCAAGATGTTTAACATGTTGTTCTGGTCCGGGATGATTACTTTGATGTTTGATTTGAACTTGCTGATGTTGATGTTGGTCACGGATGGGAACCCAAACGTGAATGGTTGTTTGTCATCATTGTCTTGGTTGAATAAACGATTGGCGATGTCAACGGGGGATAAGTCATTGGTCAAGGCGATAATCGACACAATCTTCTCGGCCCCTTGGTTCCCGTCGAATAATTTCCGGGTGATTTTACTTTCCAATATCTTATTATCTCTTTGTTGTTTGGCTAAATTCTTACGTTCCAATTTGGATACGGTTTTGATTTTAGGACCCGATGAGGATGATTTCTCAACTTTCCCCTTTATTCTGTTTTTGATTTGTCCCTTTGATGCATGTTTGGACTTGAATGGTTTATGGTCATGCTTTAACGTGTTTCTATGAGACATGATTATTAGTGTTATGGACGGGGAGATCAAAGCGATACAGACATGTCTCCTAATGTTCTGTAATTTTTTTTGTAAAACAAGCGAGATGAGATGAGACAAAATTAGTGAATAATGTCACGTGTAAATATTTAGGGCTAATGAGCCCTAATCACGTGTATAGCTCTATTTTTCACCATCCATGCACTACCTTACATAGAGTGCGCGAAAGAAAAAAAAATTCAGTGCGTCTGGTCGGTAACTCTCTCTCTCTCTCACTGAGATTTTTTTTTGGTAAAAGAAAAAAAAATTCCAAAGTGGAAAATCCATTAGTATTAAATTTTACCATACACAACGTTAAATTAGTATGTTCACGGACTATACCATGAAAGAATGACGAGATAGGGCGAGATATAGACAGACACGCGGATACACAGATAGACATGAAAGACGATATATATCATTTCAAAGATAACTCAAGAATCAAATCATAGTAGAAGTTGGAGATTTCATGATGAATGAGATAATTAGACAAAGTGAAAAATTTTTCCAATGGTGGCGTAAACAACACATTATCTGGCCCCTATTCGTTTGTTCATTCATTCCCCCTAGGACTTGCATTGAAAGTATACTAACATTTCATTATAGGATTCAAGATGGCTCACGAAAACGTTTGGTTCTCCCACCCAAGAAACTTCGGTAAAGGTTCAAGACAATGTAGACACTGTTCTTCCCACTCTGGTTTAATCAGAAAATACGGTTTGGACTTATGTCGTCAATGTTTCAGAGAGAAAGCTGCTGATATTGGTTTCAACAAATACAGATAAACAAAAAGTATAAAAAAGATAGTGTGGTGTTTGGATACACTTGATATATCTATCCATCCATCTTGCCTAATTGTAAATTATTAAAAGGGTTGCTGCTGTTTGTTCACACAAGTCTTTTGGTCATGTTATAAATATTTTATAGTATTAATATAATATTTCTTTCGAATTATATTCAATAAGATGAAAGTACATTGTAAACGTGTAAACGTGTTTACGTGAATTAACATTAACACTGCGCTCGGTAGATTGTCTTTCTTATTATCGCTTATTTACAAAAATTTTTCTTACAGATGTATCCCCAATATCAAATCGACATTCAAAATTCACTTAATATCTAAATTTCAAACTTCCTATGAGGGACATTAGTTTATTTACTCTCGGGAAACTTAAAAAACATTTATTTTTAATAAATGGCAACGAGTATAACTTGACAATTTTACATTATCTCGTCGTGGCAAATATTCCCTTTATACTTTTTGATTAAAGAGAAAAGAAAAAGAAGGGGGAAAACAATAAAAAAAAATTTTCATGGCGATGGAGTTCTATTTATACTGCGACGAACAAACAAAAAAACAAAAACCAAATCTAACAAAAAAAAAAAATTTATATTAATAACCCTAACAAATAAATAAATAAATAAATAAATAAAATTATACCGGTAACGATTGATCGATTTCTCTTCGTAATAGTAGCAATGAGCGCAATAACCCAATCATAGTCACGAAACTGGCCAAACCAACCGGCACGACGGCAAATACAACAATATTATAAAAATCAAAAAATCTAGCCTTCTGTCTAATCCCCTTTCTACTTGTCAACTCAAGATTCGACGTCACAAAATTCTGAACGATATAAGCAAACGTCAATACACAACTTATAAGCAACCAAATGTGCAAGCCAAACGTTTGACCATGACCCAAAAATGTGGTTGTTAGATACAACTCAAATGTGATGATAATGGTCAGCATCGACAACACTCTCACGATAGCCGCACTTGTCAGGTAGATGACGATCCAGCGCACCAATAAGGAATCCAATATCGAATACGACAAGTAGGCGGCTACTATACACCAAAGTCCCGTCAAGAAATGCTCTGAACCACGAGTCGAGGTTAAAACGTTATCGATGATTTCATTATTATAGTAACTTAATCTCCAGGCTTTAACCAAACCAATACATGGTGGAATCAACGACACGTCACGACAGAATGCCAATAAAAAGTGTTGTCGAGCATTAAGGAATTTCAATCCCAATTGTTTGATAGATGTACGTTTCATCGTTATTCTTGTGGAAGACTGTGGGATGATGTTGTTGTTCAAGGACATTTCCGACGAATTAGACTCAGACATCACGGTGGACTCGGAAATTGGTTGCGGTATTGGAAGGGAAGGGATCGGGGTATAGATTTGCGTTGGTCTTGACAAGTCGTCAATCGGTGTCAGAGTGCCACCCACACCACTGCCGCTATGGGCATGCATACGTTGCGAAGCTTCATATGAAGGTACAACTTCATATGGGTCAAACTGGGCTGCAATAATAGCAGTTGACGTGGCATCCATAGTTAATGAAGGTTGACGTTGGTGGTGTGGTGATGGCGGCATGACAGTAGATGGCGAGGGCAGCGAACTGTGATTGCCGTTATTATTATTATGTGACTCAGTGTAATCTTCGTCTATTTGATGTGACTCTAAGGTATTTGAAAATCGCGACCTTAGCGAACTTGGAAATATCATTGTTGTTGTAATCTCTTGAAAAGGTATTAATATCCCCTTCCCTTTTTTTTTAATGTGTGTGTGTATCTTTTTTTTTTTTTAGACAAAATGAAACAAAGGGTCGTGCGGGTATTACAATTATTTAAAAGTGTATGGGTGATAACAATCAAAACAAGATTTTTTTTTTTTTTTAACAAGGCAATTGAAGATATACAGAATATAAGATATCCCCCCGTGGTAATTGGAAAATAAACTACAATTACAACCACAGATCAGAGTATTGTTTTCCCTTTTCGTTTAAGATGATCTGGTTATATTTTTCTTATTATTATTATTATTTATTGTATGGAAAAATAATAATCAGTAAAGATAAAAAGTTGAATTTCTTATATATATATTTATATACTTATTTAAACTAAAACAAGGTAAAAGTATATCCCAAAATAAAAATCAAAAAAAAAATCAACTAGGATATCAAATTAATTAAATAAAAGAAAAAAGTAATAACATGCAATTCCCCAGAAAACAATTTTCTCTCTCTCACACACAGAAAGACACGGTCTTTTTGAGTAAACCCATTTAAATAGCTTCCAATTGTTGACTGATTTCGTCCAATTCAGCTTTGGCAGCATTGTAAGTTTCAGTCAATTCTTCGAATTTCTTTTCCCAGTCTTCCTTTTCAGTTTCCAAAGAAGTAACCTTTCTTTCCAATTGTTCGGCTTTGATATCGGTTTCTCTCAATTTTTCAGTGGTTTCTTTCAAGTTCTTGTCGGCTTCTTCCAATTCTTCTTCCAAGACTTGGTTCTTCTTGGTGTAGTTTTCGTTGGAAGTCTTCAAGGAGTGTGATTCATCAGCGGTTTGTTTGATTTCGTTCAATGAAGTTTCTAATTTTTCAACTTCTTCTTCTAAAACTTGGTTTTTTCTAGTTAAAGCTTGGATTTGGTTATCTTTTTCCAAGTTTTCTTGTTCCAATTCTTTAATTCTGTCAGCCAATTCATCAGACTTTTCTTGCCATTTTTCAGCATCTAATTTCAAACTGTTAATTTTCTATCGAACGTGTTAGTATGAACTTTGGTTGTCCCATAAAAACAAAAAAAAGAAAAAAAAAATTGCCACATCCTTTGTTTAGACGAGGGAGGCAAAGCAAATCTTCTCTCTATACCAATCCAGTCAATCAATTCAATAATTGATCAGTGGGGAGTATAATTACATACTTCCTTAAGTTTATCCATGATTAATTGATTTGATCTTTATTGTAGTAGACGCAAGAAAAGAAGAAGGAAAGAAAGAAGGAAAAAAAAATTGTAAAAGTGAACGAATGTGAAAGGGAAAAAAAATCAATTTGTTGGCTTCTTTGATCCACTCATTTAACGAACAACAAGAAAAAAAAAAATAAACAAGCTTGTCGTCAACGAAAAAAAAATCTAACCCGTGATTTTATCACGTGAGAGGGTGGTATACATCCGTAAGTTCCATTTATCGGTGTTATAAAAAAATATTTGGTGTCAGGGGGAAATATTCTTTGGTTTTTATTCTATTTTTTATAAATGTCTCCATAATGGCTGGCTTGTCCGGCCAAATCAAGAATTGCAACGTGAATTGCGTCCACTAAAAATAGAACTCGGCCCTGTTGTGTATGCAACTTTGTTTTTTTTTTTGATTTTGATGCGAAAATTTCTCGCCATGAATTTTTTTCAAATTTTTTTTTTGCCTTGAGATAAGCCAGCCACTTTTAAATCAGATCGTCTAACATACCAACTACCAAAAAAAAAAAAAAGGAGAAAGATGATCTGGAGAACTGTTATTAAATATATATCGAGGGACTCTGTTTTTTTTTTTTTATTTTGAAGTTCCTTTTTCTTTTTGATTAGTTTTCCACCCCCACACACATTTTTTCACAAATGACTTCAGTCCTCAACCCTGGTCAAACACTATCGAGAACGAGTCTAAATCTACATACCAAATCACCATCTAATCCTTTCGAGGTCATCTATGAAGCCAAGCAATCACATCAGACACCATCAAGCCCGAGATGGCATAATTCCTATAACTATGAAGAAATATCGAAAAACATCCATCATCACACACCATCGTCTGCAATACCATTATCCCCTTCAACTCCACCTATTCTCACAATATTAAATGACCAATTGAATGATGATTCCCCCGTCAGGTCCACGGGATCAATCGTATCTCGACTGGCCACGGTGAGGAACCGACATCGAATAATAGGACGGAACAAAACCGTGAAACGAAAGGATTTGGACGAGAAGAAACCATTCAAGTTCCCGATACGTCGAAAAAGAAGTTTGAATTACAAGTCTTCCAATGGCCACTTTAGCACCAAAAAGGAGATGTTGGAGTATATGAAGAAAAGTGGCTATGATGCCTTGGTGCATAAATTGATCCCGTCACGAATGATCTTATACAAATACAAACGGATTCTACAACCCAAACCGAGATTGACATATACCATGCAACAATTTGAACTTGACGCCCTAGATAACTATAATGTCGTCAAACCTCCTAAATCAAAAGAGATTGTTTTAAAGTCCAATATCAGGTTTATGGATGTCGCATATGGACGATACCAACAAGATGTATATTCCGGGAGGTACACTGTTCCGCCACCTCGGTTCCAGGATTTGTACCCGCAAGATGCATTATTGTTGAATGATGATGAGTTGTACCAGATAAACACCAAGATTTTATTTGAGATTTTGTTAAGGAAAACCGTGGCCGCAAAAATGGGATATCGACTCAACATTACCGGAAATCACAACTCTGACAGTTCATCACAATATCCGTCACTGGATTCTCGAGGAACTTCAAGCACGAGTTCATGCACTTCTGGGGACTATCTGGAAACGAAACCATTATTCCATGGACTTGACATCTCGCACGAACCAAAGAGAGATTTAAGAAACGAGTTTGTTAATGATTTCAACAAGACTTACAAGGAAAGATATCATACCAAATCTCCATTCGAAGAAGCGTTATTTGAAAGTAATGTCTATCAATTAAAACCTATGGCGAGATCTAAATCTACTTTATCATCAAACGATGAGGAGGATGGCGACGACCACTACCAACAATACCACCATGAACCGGAAGATGTCACTAGTGCTCACACATCCTCCAAACTAAGATCGGGTAGTTCACACACTTCAAATACATCAGTTCTCCAAACCCTCGACGACCTTTCCAGTGACTTGAACTCTTTCTTAGAAGCTGCATTTAATCCTCCTCCAGATATTTGGAAATCTAAAAATGTTGTTCCGAAAAGCATTATTAGTCCAGAACAGTTGATTGAAAGCATGAATCGTTCAGACAAGATCGGGTATCTTGCCAGACCAGTTGAACGTGAAAGTCCAGTCCGCGTCCTGTCGATGCAAGCGTCATTGTTGACCCACCAAGATTCCATAGCTACCAAATTGAGTAGCACCATGTCTCCGAAATTCTCCCAGGCATCACGATTCGGTTCAGTGAAAAAACAAAGATAAACACAAGTAGTTAGTCCATAGATTTCAACTATTATATACCATCGGCAACATAAACTCTCTAATACGTTTTGTGGTTTCCTCATCCGGCACTTCACGAATCGGCAACGTCGAGCTATTGGCACGGGTCGGATAATAGTCTTGATCCAATACATTAAGCATAAACAATGGGATTTTGTTATCTCTGACCCCTTCACATACACAAAGAACCTCATCTGCTCGGATATGGCCCATATCATGTAAATATATTAGCTTGTTGAACCATTTGGCATCTTTTATATAATACGGCGTGTCGTTTTTTGTTCTTTTTATCGGTACATTCATGGCAGCTATCGTCGCTGACGCAAGGGCATTTTCAATATCTAGATTCAACTGTGTCTGTGGCGCTGGTACCTGTGAAGGTGGAGGAGGAGGTGGCGGTTGTTGCTGTTGTTGCTGCTGTTGTTGTCGGGCAAGGGATGGTGGTGACACAGTGGATTGATTGACGGCAAGTCTTTGCGATTGACCTCGTTGTGATGACGGTCTTTGTTGCATACCGGCTTGGTTTTGGAAATCTAACTTTGCTCTTTTCAAATCAGGATCAACTGAATCGTCCAAATGTTCAGCCATCACATCATTATTAAAGTTCCCCACAATATCTTCCTCGTCATCGTCGTCGTCGTCTTCCCCTCCTCCTCCGTCTCCTCCATCATCTTCGGTCTCCTGATCATGCTGTTTCTGTACTATATCCTTTCTCTTTCTCTTATTAGTCTTCTTTACCTGCACCAACGGTTTAAAAAACTCATTATTCGCTTCTGGATAATTAAACTTTGGGATTTCAATATACACATCACCATCAATCCCAATATCTTCCGTGAACTTCGTATCCAATTTCGCCAACACCGGCAAAATCTCATTATGGTACACCGACATATACCTCAAATTATCACTCAAGAAGAAATCATTACTGATCAACGTGCTCTTATTAAACTGGGTCAAATCTGGCAAGTCCAACGAATCACTATACAAGATCAGTTTAATCTGTCTCGAATCAACAATTAACCGATTATTATCAATATCAATGATCTGGAACCGCCCCAACTCTGCACTCCATCGATACCCGTACCCACTGGTGATTTTCTTCCCGTGCACCATCAACAGGTACCAGATCTTGTACCGGTGTTGGATCACGTTGCTCAAGTGTTGATGTACCGAGTATTTCGAGTATGTGGAGTATACTGTCTCCGGGTTCGTGTTTCGTAATTGCTTGCATACGTATAGCCATGCTTTTTTGTTCATTTCGGGCTCGGCGCCTCGCGGGTATGAATGAACCACGTCGCTGAGGAGGGTGATTAAGTATTGGTCCATTCGAGGTGTCCATCGTTTATATTTCGAGTCTTTGGATTTCAAATCGAAGGAAGTCAATCCGGAGAATGTTTGTTGTTGCTGTTGTTGTGGCTGATGTGGCTGTTGTTGTTGGTGGTGTATGTGTTGATTGGTGTCGTTGGCGTAGTGTTGAATGTAGGACGCTTGGTCGTTTAGGTGTTGCTGAAGGGCTATTTCTTGGATTTTTAACTGTTGTTGCTGTTGCTGGTGTTGGAGTTGTTGTTGATGATGATGGTTATTGTGTTGGTGATGGCGTTGTTGCTGTTGTTGTTGTAGGTGATGACGTTGGGTGGTGTCTGCCTTCGGGTCGACAAATTGCTCCGGGTCCACCATCACGAACTTCCGTTCCGACTGGTGATGATGATGATGGGACATTTTTATGGAGGGGTGGTTTTTTTTGCAACTAGTAAAAATAAAAAGAAATATTATTTTTATGAAATAGTGAGTTACAGTTTATGTTGAGTTTTTTAAAGGTTGGAATTTTTTGTAAAATGTAAAAAAAAAGACGAAAAAAAAAAAAATAATATTCTCTTAATAGTATATTTTTTTATCCACATACACACTACCTAAGTAATCAGATTGATAGGAAATATTGAATTTGATTCATTGTTGTTATATCCAGTACCATTGTTGATTCTTCTATTATTATTGTTATGTTGTTCATACTTATCTTGAATCTTGATGAATTTATCCAACATTTCGTAAATTCGTTTCCGTCTGATTGATTGGTTACTGCCGGAACCTGATGACGCAGTGACACTACCCCCACTAGCCGTAGGAGTAGTCAATGGAGTTGAAATGTGGAACAGCGAGGTGCCTGAGTTGGTAGTAATGGTACCACCACCACTGTAATTGGTAACTGTAGTTAATCTATTTCTAAGGGACATAAATGTACTACTTTGAGGAAGAATCATTAATATCCCATATAAAGTTTTGAAAAGGTATGGATTTCTTTCTGGTTCTAATAAATTCAATCTTAGTTTCATGAATATTGGCAGCTCTAACAATTGAACAAGTACATCTAATTGGATCAATAATTGTGATGTCACCTCTAGCTCCGCCAAGTTCTTGATGATCAAATAAGAAAGTTCATAATTGGACGTTAATAAACACAAAGAAATCGCACTTGGAGCATTGTGGCACCAACTTTGGAATAACGAAGCAAACAACTGCCAGTCTTCTAATTTAGTCGGGTCCAAGTTCTTTAATTTTTTGCGGAACGCCAACAACTCTTGTGATGTTAACAAAATATTATTCAATGTCACAATCATCGTGTTTAAGAAATCCAAATCATTCAATGTAGCCAATACTTCCGACAAGGTAGCAAAAATAATCTCTGAGTTCAATGTCACACAAAGTTTACGTATGATAAACTCAACTTTGAATGTTTTGTCTGAACTTTCAAATTCAAAGATATTGATTAATCGAATCATGAAATTTTTGAAGAATTGTTGGTCGGTTTCGGAAATCTTCCCAAGTAACGTCAAAATCTTCAAGATAACTTCATTGCTGGTGTCGTATTTCAAAAAATCAGTCAACTCGAAATCGTTATTGTTGACTTCCGTCAGGAAAAATGCCAAAAAATCTTTTGGGTTCCGATCATAGATGAAAATTAACCATTCCAAACAAGTGATTCTCGATAACTCATTACTGGAATCCAAATATTCTTTAATAATGGCAGACAATGTCAAGGGTAATTTAACTTCGTTAAACTCAGTGTTGGTCTCTTCATTTAACCCAAGGATCTCATTCTCTTCATCTAAATGACTAAACTTGTATAAGAACAGTTGCAAAGATAAACTGAAATTTAAGAACGAATCCCTCAATTCAATATCTTGATCTCTATCAGTAACCGAAATATTTTTCAACACAATGGCAACACATTCAGGGAATAGTTTCAAGATACCTGATGGGGCAATATCTAAAATATCTCTCAACCATTTGATGGCAATAAATTGTACTTGACAGTAAATATCATGCGGTTCATTGCTTAAATCTCTGAAATTATTGTTATCTGAATCTGTAGACTTAAGTATTGATAATAAAATTGAAATGATTTTCTCATAATCGATAAAAATATTCTGACCAGTGATAACTTCATCGTCGTCGTCATCTTCTTCTTCGTCACCTTGTTGGATATTGTGATTATTTTCTGTATTCACTGCGTCATCATTCTTATTTTCAACAGCATGGACTCTTCTCACAATAGTTGTATCGTCTGATTTAATTGAAGCTTCATCGTCGGCGGCAGCTCCATCTTCATTATCATCATCTTCTTCTGCTACTGCTTCTTCTCCTTTTTCCTTTTTCTGTTCGGTTTCCGTATCTTGAGACTTCTTCTTATTCAATTCTCTATGACGTATCTCCATTTTAATCTTGGAAATCTGTTTGATCTCCTCTAAGAAAATATCCAACAAACTCTCTGTTTCCAAACGGATATCATTTGGCGAATTGTTGAATAAAAATTGGATCAATGGTTTCAAAAACTCTGGCAAGAACCTAATCAACTCCAATGATGGAATATCGTCAAACAATTCCAACCAACTTAATAAAAACTTCTTAGTGAATGGATCAATTGCGTACATTCTTTCCAACAATGTCGGAATAAATTTCGGCAACGAGAATGCTTTAGTTGGATCTTGCGGTTCATTTACTTGAATCGCATTACCTTGTGCATCCACCAAATTACTCCTGATCTGGGATTCCTGTTGCTGTTGTTGTAGTATACTGACATAATTCGTTGCTTTAGCACTCACTATATCCTTGATCAATCGGTCCAAGATATCCGCGGCATTCTTGACACTGCTTTCTGAATCACACACCAAAATGCATAAAATGTCAAAAATCTCATTGAAATAAATCAAAATCTCACCTCGGGCGATCTTGGCCACGTTGTAAAGTGACTCACACGCGTAATACCGGACTCTTGCATCGGTATCTTTAAACGTTGAAAATATGGGCTTGACGATATCCTCCAAGAAATATGCAATGGCAAAAAAACCAAGCGCCACGGAAACACTTCCAAGTGCGGTAATGGCTCCCATCTTGGCCAGATTAGTCCCCGTGTTGGTCAATTCGGTTAACTCGTTGATTATTCGGTATATTGTTTGACTGTCATTGTGCGCCAATGCACTCTTGGTCAATGATTCAATTTGAAAAGCAGTAGCTTTCCGTTTTTCATAGATGTTATTCGATAAATCTTTGATCAATGATGCTTCAAGCACCCGGTTGGTTGTCATGTTGTTGATTTGATATACAATGGTTGTTTTTCTCGTTGGGGATTTTTTCTTTTTTTTTTTTGGTTGTCATTTTTTTGCGATTAGTTTTTCTTTTAGTACCGGTATTCAAGATATTACGTATTATTGTTATAAGATATATAAATATATAAATATAAATAAACAACAAACAAGGGATTTGTCAATATTTCTTTTTTGTTTTGTTTTCATAAAATTTCATTAAAGTCCACTCTCTATATTAAATTAGGTATGTCGTTGGACTCATCAAACCGTCTTCTCTTATTTTGGCCCCATTCGTCATTGCTAGAGTCTCTATTATTGAGATCAAACTCATTGAAATCTAGCTTGACGGAGTCGGTACTCTCTTTGGAAGTACTGTTTCCCATATCGATCGAAGGGTCTAAGTTGATGGGGTTTCTTTTTGTTCCCGGAATATTAGCTAAATTCGATTCAACAATATTTCCTGGTGGTACGTATTGAGGACCAATGCTTCTAGAAAATACATCATGCATTTGGGTCAAGTCACTTTCCAGAAAATGTTCGATGGATGGCAAATGTACATGAAAGTTTATATATAAATTGCCATGCTCGTAACTGTCCAAATCAAATGTAGAGTTCCTAGAAAGTTCCAAATCTTGCGGAGTCTGAATAAGCATGGCATTCCGGATCTGATTATTGATTGGCATTCCCAAACCTTGGACGATTTTTGGTTCTCCTGGTTTTATTGTGCCAACGACTTCCCCGATTTGAACGTTCGGGTCATTCAACGATGCGTAACCGTGGACATTGATGTAGATTTTCAATACTTGACCTTGTTTCAAAAAATTCTCCACGT